>WTSP01004334.1:0-48360 GCA_025331215.1 Actenoides lindsayi | reverse complement strand
GGTTATCAACTGCCTGAGGTCAGTGAACACACTGACTCAAATGTCAGTGCAGACTCACACCAGAACAGAATTTATTAAAGTGACAAAAAAATGTACTGGTAATATGCAGTTAGGAATCTCATCTGCTGGTGGCTAGAGGTATTTGTATTCATCTCACTTCTGACTTTTTTTATACTTCATTTAAAGTGTGGGTACACAAGGCAAGCATTTGTCCAATGAGAGAAGATGTATAAAGAAATACAGATCAAACTTGCATAAAGAAATACAACCATCTATTTTTAGTTTGTACGGTCTCTGATTTATATTTATATAATTATATACTTGGCTACTTTTTCATCCCCCCAAGGAGAACTTGCTAAATAATGAATTTAAAGTAATTATGCTTACTCACAGTCCATTTGTTTGTAGCGGTGAAAAATCAAGGCACTTTTTGCTTTATCAACATCCACACTTAAGTATTCTACAAGGCTTCTGCCAAATTTGTGTACTCTAAATGCACCGCTTTTAGGACCTGCTCCATAGATGTAATCCTCAAAAATGTCAATTCTATGTGGATGCAGTAAACCTTAAATAAAAATGAATAATAAATATATATTCATAATATAATAATACAAACAACTTTGTTTTAATAAAAATTTCAATTGCATTATTTCAATTACCACCTAAAGACATTACTATTCAGATAGCTGGCTTTGTACCCATGAAGATTGCCTTTAAAAAACCAATCTATGTAAAAGGAACTCTTCCCATAATAAAAACAACTAAAATGTCATCTTTGTATTAGCTTTTCACACAAGTTAACATCAGAGACTGTTTGATTATTGAAAAGTAAGGAAACTGTACAGTAACAACTAGCTAATTAGAACATACTTGGGTATAACACTTTAACTACAAGTATGTGACAGGGAAGAATCAGATTATTTTGCTGTACATAAAAGAAACTATTCTGCCAAGGTATATCTTCAGCTTCTTAACATATTTGAAATGCTAGCTTTCACACTACACTTAGTTTAATTCACAATTATAGTAAATTAATGCAATGTAAAATGTTAAGGCTTTATCATTTCCTCATTTTCAAAAGCTACAAGTGTTCGTTAGATCACATAGTTGGGTTTCACATGCACAACTGGCTGTAGAATTTCACAGGTAACAAGACAAATAGCTTCTGACCAAAATTTCTTTGCCAGAGATGAATCTCCTCTTGATTTGAAGCCATGAAGAAACAGAATCTATCATTCCTTGTAATACCTTAATTCCTACTATTATCCCCATTTACTGTAAAATTGTTTTTATATTTCTTATATAACTTGTAGTTATTTAGTTTCAATTATCAGACTGTATTTGTTCCTACAGTTTTTCAATTCTGTAAATACCTGGTTCTCGGTATTTTATTTCAATAAAAGTATTTATAAACTCTAATTCAATATTTTGTTGTATAAATAATTATTTTTTATTGTCATTTTTTTATTTAAATGGGTTGAAATCTTTAGTGTCATTGCAAAGCAATTCTAAACACTCCCAATTTTCCTTTGGTCCCATTTCCACAATTTTTCTATAGTTACCAGAAATGTCAACAGAAGATAAAAGGTGACATTGCTTTAATGATCTTGTATTTCAGTATTAAATGGTATGTATGGAAGCAATTAAGTCTCCACATTGCACTTTCCACTTTATAAAACCTAAATTTGCTGTGTTTGGCAGTGTAACATAGCCCTTCCATGATATATTTTGAAAGTTATGCATATGCCTTCTGTTCTTTAGCACTGTTGCGCCTTTTTCATATTTTTCCCCCTTGAAGAATAACCTTACATTTATTTTTCAAATACAAATGATTATTGAGGCACATTAAGACAATCTAGGATAGTCTGTCAGTCTTTGCACCAGCCACAAAGACTGAAAACAAGCACAAACTATATATTTTGGTATAGATTACAGCCTACACACCATGGAATACTATAACCAAAGGAGCTGCAAGCAAAATTCTGGGGAGGAGTCTTCTAAAATCTCATCAGGAATCTGCATGGTACAACTCAGTGTTCATCATTAGATATTCATTAAGAGGAGGTTGCAGTCAGATCCTGGCAAAGTGATGCTTCTTGAGATGACTACTACCATGTATATTGATCCAGGTTGTGAAACAGAATACTATTAAACCAGAATAAGATGATTTAAATCTGATTCTGCTCAATTTGGATTATAGGAATTTTTTCCCTAACATCTTCCAGAACCTTCTGCTGAATCATTGGTTAAAACACTCAGTAGCACTAGATGTAATATCACCCTGCTTAAACTCCATTACCAACTGTTCACCAAGTAATCCTCCCAGAAAGTCTGCTTTCAAATTTTTGTTTTATTTTTAACGTGTTTCCTCTCTTTTCTACTCATATTTCACAGATTGTTACATATATTATCCAATTGTTAAAAAGACAACATGCAATTCTGTAAAAACAAAGTTTGCTTAACCAGAATTTCTTCTCTTATGAAAGGAACTTTCCTCATTCGTATTCTGTTAGCAGGATTCTCTGATTACTTACTGACCTAAAAGCCAAACCCATTTTTTCTCCCCCGGAACTGATTCAGATCAACTGTTCTATAAACTATACAATTTGTGTGCAATTCAGCGAGCTCTTTCTAACTAGTCAAGGTGCTCCTGTTTTTGTGTAAGTCCAACATAAGCACAATGTTATTTGATAATACCTAAATTAAAGATTAGGTAATAAACTTGGAGATTTGCACAGATCAGTGAATCTTTATTCCCCTCAAGTAACTTTATCAGATTACCTTAAAGCTAAAGTTATCTAAAGTATCTGTTTAGACAGTATCTGAAGCATTATCTAACAAAAGCAGTTAATACTACTTAATAATCACTGCTTTTTTACTTACATAGTTTTGCTGAATAGTGAAACTTCAGCAATATAAAATAAAATCACACTACATAAAAACCTTCCATACCTTGTTTAGTGGTCACAGAAACAACTGAATTGGAGCCATCAAAAAGAACGCTGCCAATAACAGATAATTCAAAATCAGCCCAGAACAAACGCTGACTGAACTGATCAACTACGAGACCTACAAAGAAAAGGAAGTTCAAACAGGTACATAAACCCTGAAAAAAAATTAATATTTTTATGTAACTGTACATTTTTATATCGTTCATATTCTTGTGAAAACAAAATATGGTGACAATAAAAAATATGACTGGAAACCAAGGAGAAAAAAACCCAAAACATAACACCTTCTACTTAAACCTTCCCCTTGAGGCAACCATGGTTTTTTACTTTCTTTAACTTACTCTTCCAAGGTCATTACCTTTTCAAAGCCATTATCCCCAGCAGGTAGGGATATGTACCAGGTGGGAATTAAATACAGAATCTAATCCTTTAATTTGCTCTACCAACAAAAAAAAAAATCTATTATGTCAATAGATGTCTAAGCAGCAGCAGCAGTGTGATCACGTGTTAAAAAGCAAGGCATTCAGATTTCAGTCTCCCTAGCCTATCCCATTTCCACAGGTATACAACTGTGTTCTTTTTTTTTATCACCAATACTTGTCATGCAGTAATTACTACAGAATTTAAAAATTATTTTAGTGCTGCAAGACCTAAACTGCAATATTAAAGGTGTATATACTCAAATACTCAAAGGTGTATATATTCAAATATATATGAAAAGAAAGCACAAGAATGAGCGACTGAAAGGAGAGCAGAAATAAGAATAAAAGATAGATAACACTGACTATCCAGCCTCTAGGCAATAACTAAATCCTTAAATCAAGAAGTCCATGTTTCATAGAGGATGATCAAATGCATAATATGCCATTCTAGGTCATGTCAAAACTTCAGCCTGAAAAAATATTTGCACCATAAAATATTTCAATTCTGAGCTTTTGAAGTTGTAGTGTGTTTTTAATAAGGCGAGAAAGTACTTTTTCTTGCTATTTACCTAAGTAGGTAAGTCAGGAAAAAAATACATCAAAAGAAATTATACATAACAGCAAAAATACTTATTTTAAGGTAATAACAAATCAGCTACAGATAGAGGAGAGGAAGTAGAGGAAGTCTGATGCATACAACACTGAAATATATTTATGTTTGCAACTCCATTAAGAAAAAGGAAATCTTTAAAAGAAACAGTAGTATTCAGGCTTACATCTAAAGAGAATAATTTCTGGTAAAAGTTAATCACAATGTGTCAACTCTGTGTGATATATGGTACCTGTAACAGTGAATATTTTATAAGCAGTTCTCACTCTCCAGCTTTAAATTATTCTTTGCACTTTAATACGAATATTTAAATATGAAATAATAAATAACATTCACAAAGTATCTTTCACAGTATCAGAGTTTCTGCAACATAGAAAAGGTCTTATTTTTGTTTTCTACATATAGCAAGTTTTATGTAAATCCTGTGAAGTCAAGCTCAAATACTCAAACTCTCACTCTCTACTTGAAAGAGGAAAGGCATATTTAGTAATAAATTTAAGAGCAGTGAAATACAGATGTTTAGTAAGGTCCAATACTGGGGGGGGGAAGAAAAAAAAAAAAAAAAAAAAAAGAAAAAAGGTGTTAAATGCCCTTTACTGGTGACCTGTAGCACATAACCTTGGAAATCAACCAGACTGATAATAAGAGAATAGAAAGCACAATTGCAGCAACTAGAACTAAATCTAAATAATTGTGTATCTGATATGCTCACAGTGTTTTATCTAAGAAGTTCATCAAAGAATAAGTAACAACTCTGATAAAATTCTGTTGTCTTTCAGTCTGAATAATCAGAAGCTTCTTACTGAATTTCCTACTAACTAGCTATTTTTTATTATTATTACTATTGTGCTTTTTAGTTACCTAAGGAGCATAAGCTTCCTCTCCTCAAAGCTTTCTTTATCACATATGCAATTTCTTAAGTTGCTATATTTCAAGCTAATTATGTCAATAAAGAAAGACTGTTTCCTTTAAGGGATGAGTGTAATTTGCATACACAACACCATAAACCCACCTTAGCATGGGACTTAACAGCCTGTTAAAATATTATTACTTGTTGCTGTGCTAGTGGCAGCTTCAGAGACGCTTAGATATTCAGATAGCATCCTCTTGAAAGAAGCCTATGTTTCAATAGATATGCATACCAAAGTTGGACAACCCCTAATTTGCAATGCAATAATAACAAATTATCATTGTAAGCCTGAAGAAACATCAAATATTGCATGAGAAAATGGGTCATGAACAAATCATTTGTGGTTCCAAGATGCTGCTATTTAAGAAAAACTTATTTCATTCTGTATTCATCATTTCCTTTGTCATAAAAAATACTTTTAGCCTGCCAATGGAGTCTTAATGGTAATTCAGAAGATCTCAATATGTACTGTCAAGCTTCAAAATAATTCTGTAAAATACTGAGATAATTAAGTTGTTGCTTCTTTGAAAACATAAGCCTTGTTTTATGCTATTTGGCAGTATATTAATGAAAGTAACTAGAATAAATTGTGAGATTTCATATGCATTCTTAAAAAAATGTGTCACCATTAACTGGTGTTCCCTTAATTGAGTTTGCTCCTTCGTTGTTGTTGACCAAAACATACTTTAAGTGATTCTATATAGTCCATTGGTACCGCTTTGTAAAACCATCATGCTGAGCTTTGATACAAAAGTTTAAGTCATATTAAGATGTATCATTTGAAAACAGAACTAACAATTTGGTTAATAACTGCATCTGAATAATCAAAATACATATTTTTTTAAGTATATATATATTTTTTGAAAACTGAGAAACTGGAATTGAGCCAACAAATCTACACTGAATTAGCAAGTGCCATGTAATTGGGAAAAATGGATAAACTGTATACCTGTAGGTCTTTGTAAATTCTTTTGAACCAATATCCTTCTCAGAGTACCATCCATAGATGATTCCTCTATGTGAGAGCGATCCCCAATAACTGTCCAGTACATCATCCTAAAAGTATTAAACATAAAAAATAACCTGGATGCCTATACAGAATCTCAAAATGCTTCACTAATATGAAATTATTATGAGCCTTTCAAGCAACATGGAGGATGGGAGATCACTGAACCTGATTTACATACAGGTAAATTGATCAGGAAAGTTAAGAAAATTCCTTGGAAAAGTCTAGACATTTGTAGACATCATTTTATTTCTCTTATTCTGCTTTGCATTTTTAAATACAAAACCAGAGTGATGTTGACACATACATACCCCTTTTTAGGATTTACAGCAATTGCATATGGTTCTCCTGCCATGCTTGTGAGGAGTCTTGTACAGTTAGGTCCATTCAATTGACCTACATTGATGGAGTATCTCAGACTAGTCCAATGAGTTGTATAGTAGCTGAACCAATGCATTCTGGAATGATCAGTCCAGTAAATATTTCCAGCAACCCAGTCAACAGCAATGCCCCTAGGTCTTTTGAATTCTGGACACTAAAAGGAACAGATGTTAAAGTCAGGTGTAGGGAAACAACCTTTCACAGCAGCTGCATAATCAAAAAATTATGCAACTTTTTACAGTTAAGTAATTTTTATCTTTAATATGGTGAAATATTTAAAAACACTGCATTGGAACGATGTAAATTCCATCTGTAGGAGAATCTTTAAGTGATCAACATGACAGTTGTATTGTATAGTGACTAAGTGACAGTTCTATTCAATGCAGAAGAACAAGTCAATGGTTCAAAACTCTTCAAGTCTAAGGCTACCTACATTAAGAGGCATGAATTACTTGAACTATTGATACTGAAGCACATAAATGTTACATACTGTAATTCAAAAGGAAAGGAAAAATTAAAATTATACAGCTATAATAGTCTGTGCATTATGATGTCCCATCCCAAAGCCCTCAATGAAAACGCTGCTTGAGACCATCCAAGGCTGAACAAAATCACAGCATTTAGAAAACTTCATAAAATTACTTCTGTATTCTGACCAATACATTTATGAAATTGGAAGGAATTTTCTTAAATGTTTCTCTTCCTTGCTGTTAACTGTTCCTGTGTTCCACCATCAATTAAATCTAGAGTTAATGCAACATTCAGCTTCATATGTAAAAGAGGATTGACTGATTGTAACTAAGATTATAAACTGCAGTTTATCTCTGTCATGATTTCAGTTATCATTAAGGCCTAAATCATAAAAAATTGGTCCTAAGGATATAAGTTCACACTGAAAATAGATGACATATATGACCAAGTTTCTCTAAAGTTTACTAGAATTCCTACAAAGAGGACTAAAGTCTGTAAAATAGGACTACACAACTATTTATAATATGAATGTAGCATATCATAAAAAATTCAAGATCTCCATGAGCTAAATACATATGCAATTGTTGCCAGTTTACCTGTAATGACATCAAGTTAAATTATGAACAAAATACGTCTATTCCTTTGCAAATGAAGTAATGAAAAGCAGATGAGCTGCACAACTAAAAATCAGGAAAGAAAATCCTAAAATATCTTGTTTTCCTAAGGTGTCAGAGTTCCCTAATACCACAAGACATTTGTGGACTATTTTCATCATAAAATAAAGGTCATTTCATTCTCCAGGTGTAATAATAGGACTGCAAGGGTGAATTTAGATAGTTCATTGCTCATAAACTTTTAATTGTGCAAAAACGTCATAAAAACATGTTCTAAAGATATACAGAACCCTGACTTTCTATTTAGATGAGTGTTAAAGCAGAAGAATCAATCACTGCATTTACAGAATAGTATTTCTATAAAACCAGGGTCACAGCAGGTTTTTTTTTTAAATAAAATAATGCATCATAATTCTTTGTTATGAAATTATGACACTGGCAGAATATGCTTCCAGAAATATCACAAAAACAAGCTTTTTTTTTTTTTTTTTCTTTTTTTCTTTTTTTCAATAAATGTATCATTAGCCTGCAATAACCTCTTGTCATTTGAATGAATGTTGCTTGGATGATGTGACAAAGGAAAAACTACATTATCCAAGCAACATTCGTTCAAAGGACAAGATACCCCAAAATGTGGGTATGTGTAGATAAGCATCATTTAATTTTTAATCCAAATTTCTTTTATTTCTGGGTAATATTCAGACACCTGTGTCATGAAGTCTCTCATACCTGGACACCTCCAGTTACTACTTTGGAAACTGCAAAGGTCAGTGGTACTGGCCTGCAAGGTTGGAACCAAATATTCTGTCAAAATGAGAGCAGCGATCACGGATGGCACTTGCCTTTCTTTGAGCTGTTCAAGAACCATTGGTTTAAGCAAGAAGGCTGGTAAGCAAATTTGGTAAGCAAACGCTAGGAGCTACCATGTACAGTGAGATATGGTTCCCAAAAAGATGGTAGTAGAAGGAGATAAGACAAAAGGACATCCTAAAAAGATTCTGGAACAGGGTTTCTGACTAACACTGACCCATTCTCATTCTTCTCAACTAAACAGGAGAAGTGAAATGCCAGTAATGCTGGGGTGCATATTAAAGATCAAATGAACAAGGAGACAACTAGAAGAAATGAAAAGCAACCATTTGGTGTAAGAGATTAAAAAAGAGAATCAAAACCACTAGCTGATGCCATGGCTGTGTAATTCTCAGTAGTGTTCATTAATTTTCAGCCTAGCTACATCTTATTTCTGATGTCTTATGTGTCTTTTCATACAGTCCAGGAAAATTACCTACTGTAAACGAGCTTTTACCTAGTAGTTTAATTGCATTATGTTAATTTTGAAGAATGATTTTGCATGCAGAATAAGGATGAAAATAAAGGAACAAAATCACATTCATGTTTTCTACAGCTATTTTAGCTCACTTTGATGCTAAATATAACCTAGGACAGCTTATTAGAAAACTTGGGGTTTGAAGCCTAATCGCCTTTTATAACATGGTAGTCTCTACACAACTACAGACAATGTCAGTTTGATGACTTCTGATCGGAACTGCTGCCTATCGTAAAACCTGTTTTAAAGGTAAAGGATTAAAAACCAACCAAACCAACCAAGAAAAAAAAAACAAACAAAATCAAGAGGAAAGGAGCTGCAGTAACAGCTTGGATTTGGAAATCAATTTGATATAATGGTAGATTACAGAAAAATTTTTAACACCAAGTTGAATTTGACTGGAGAAAATACGTTACACAAGCAGCAGGAACACTTAACCTTGAAAAGGTTAGCAATTTAACACAGGAAGAAAAAATTACAAATCTGATTTATATCATAAGCACACAATATTTTCTCTGTTTACTTCAAAGATGATTTGGGTATGGCACTGATGTGGAATACAGTAAAGCAAGTATTATTGTTGCTTAAAATATCCTCATTAAAATAATACATTATCTAATGATATGTTAGTAGAACAGCAAAAATAAAGAAGAAGCAATAATACTGGAAAGCTTTTAGATTTTTACTTGCTAAACCAGAAATTTTTCCTCAACAGATGAGCATCCCAGTGGGTGCAAAATTCACCAAACCACTGTTTTTACTACATAAGCAAGATCATTTAAAAATCCCAACCAGAAGAGTCCAGAAAAGGAGGGTCTCCTAAGTACATAAACTTCATCCATACAGTTACAGCTTTAAGGTAAGATAATAAAGTGATGCTATTTAGAGAAAACTGTCTAGAAATTGTTTCCATTCACAGCAATACACTGAATTTCACTGGGCCCTGGGGCAAACATTGGTAGTATATATGTGGATATATCACAAGAGTGGTTAAGGGTCCTCGTTAAGCTCTCAGAGCAGTGTGGCTGGAGCAAGCTGCTATTATAGTGACTAGGTACACTACAAAATCCATGGTTTTAGTCCTATTAGATAGTACAATTATTTCAATGTTCATCTCCGTGTCCTCTTCCATGAAAAACAGCACTTGAGTTTATGTGGCAAGACACTCTGTGTTGAATATTCACCTCAGATAACTTAGTCATCTCTCTCCAAGGATTATGCCAGTAAGCAGCTGCACCAGTTACCACCAATTCACCTACACCTCTTTAACTTGATTGGAAAGCAATCCTCTTCTGCATCTGTCAATGAACTCTGAAGAGTTGGTATTTACTATTTCCTTTAATGCTTCAATTTGTACCAAGCTTAAACCCCTTTTCGCAGAAAAATACAAGAGATACTTAAAGCTATTCTCTGCGGAAGGCTCTTGATATGCTAATTCCATGGAGCGATTTCAGTGGAGATGGATTTTTGCATTAATGTAATTACCTGAAAATGCAGGTGACTTTGTTCAAGTTTACTGTCCTGATTTACATATCAAAGTCTAGATGTAAAAGTTATAATGTAACCTTTGAAAACTTACCCATTAAAAAAACTTGGGTTAAAGTTAAGGAATGCTCAGGTTTTTCAAACCCAAATATAAGTGACAATATTAAAGCTACACTATAAAACCAATGAACCTGCTGATCAGTTATATATAAGGCAATAATATTTGAGTATTAATGAGAATACAGGGGAAATATTCTGAATAGTCTAGCACAATGAGAAGTAAATGCTTCACAAATATAAAGGAAATGTGTCCAAGGTATATTCAGATACAGTCTGTGCATTTTCCACATCATATTTGTAAAAACAATTTTGCATGGCTTGGATCAAGCTTTTTCACAAGCACTTCAGAGACAGGGGAAAATGGTGTATAAAGAAAAAAAAAATCTTTTTTTTTCCAATACTTTTAAATTAAGAGGAATTTACAAGAAAGTATTCCTGTGTAATGGTAAAACAGATATAAAAAGCAAAAAGTATTTCAATACTTCAGTAAAATAATAGTAATTCTAAGAACATTTTAACTTTAAACAGGGAGAAAATGTCAAATCAGCTATGAAAATTTCAACCTCTGGACTATGAAAAAGTCTCAAGGAAGCTAATGTTCAATTTTATGGATCTGTAAGAAAGTGTAGATCCACTAGAGAGGTAGTGGGTCATCAGACTACACTTATCCTTGCAGAAGCCATCTGCATATTAACCAAAATAAATAAATAAATAAATAACACCCACCACCACCACCATTTTAATTTCTTAAGACTTACAAGTTCATTATTTTCTAACAAACTCAGTACAGAGATGTGTCCATCAGGATTTTGTTAGGCACTGGTATCTGGCACATTTAGATGAGAAAAACGTTACAGTAGAATTGCTCCAGACCTTCAATAGATACTTAGGTTCTCAAAGCATACTTCCTCAAAACTGAAATAACATACCTGACCTACTAGAAATACTAGGAGTAATCTTCTGCTTTAGATCTACTTTACGTACACCTTCTGTCAACAAAATCTAGACCCTTTTCTGCTGGGCAAGTGGAATTGTTGGGTTTTAGCCACTCTTTCCCTATATATGTAGTCACAGACACAAGGTACCTTCAGTGTCCATTGATGTCTACATCTCAGGGCTTTTTGCCCTTCTGGCATCAAAGGTCAGGAACATCATTTGTTTGCAAAGGAAATATCCTTGGATGAAAGGTACTTAGAAGTGGTTTCAGATGTGTAAGAGTTGAATGATAGATGAAAGATTAGCCTACTGCTGCTATTTCTGTTTATTCTACTGGGTATATAAAAACATTCATGTGATGTAAGGTCATCCCTGTGACCTCTCCTAAGTTTAAGGAAACAGGCAGACAGGTGTTATTTCTAACCCAGTTTATTACTGGCCAAGAAAAAACTAAAAAACTCTCCTCTGCCATCACATTCAATAAAAAGTAAAATAAAAATAAATCTATATTTACAGCATTATAGATATACCATTGTAAAGATCATATTGTTGTCTTCAGTTCTAACATTTCCTTGAGAACTTTGTAGAAATATATTAGGCCAAATGAGTATCAATCTGAATTTATTTTATTTTCAAATAAAGAGCACTTGAATTACCCTAGGTTATAAAACCCGTATTTCTGTTGTCAAGTGCAAAATTACATTTATGCTTATTCACAAGAAGTTACTATGCAGTTCAATGTATAAAGGAATAAATACTTATTGTTCTAACTTTTAAATGTTTGTTGTGGCTTTGCCAATATTATTATTTATATGGTCACCATGGAAATCAAGCTTCTCTTTGGATTAGCTATATTTTCTGTTTTCTAATGATTTGAAATTCATGCCTTTCTTTAAACCACATGTTCCTTACATACGTCTAAGAAAAAAACCACATCAAATCAAATCTTGATGGTATACAATCATTCCAAGTCTCTAAGATACTTGTTATTTCTCTGTATAAAACTTAAAAAAATACTATTGTTGTGTTCTCTTAAGAGACTTGACCAAGTCTGCCAGTGTCTTGAATGGAAAGCCATTAATAGACATAGATACCATTTCGATAAGTTCATTCTCAGACACTTCTGTTTACCAGATCAGCACATCTTATTATGGACAATCAGAACAGAAAATAAAGAAAAAGAAACTTCTATCATGCAAAGTCTGATTTTGATCACTTACTATCAAACCACTGCTACTTTGCCTTCTCTCTCTGTCATGAAGTTTTCTGTAGAAAATCCCTCCTGGATTAAACTGAGTGCTCCAAACAATCATGTCTCCTTGAAAATACACATCCATTCCCGTTATCCTTGAATTATGTTCAATATGTGATATTTGCTGATGAACATCACTGTAGTTGAATGGATATGCAAAACCCAGGATGTCAGTGTCATTAGCAACATAGAGAACTTGATCTTCAGAGCCTAAGGATTATTATAATGAAACAAAAATAAGGTAAATGTCAACTAATGCAAAATCAATGTTTTTCACTCAAGTAGCGTTTTGGTGCTTATCTGATACAACTTCTTATGTTAAAATTATTTTCTAATTGCTGAAGACTATAAAAACCCTCATATTCTGGGAAATAAATGCATATTCTGACATCAACATATTTACATCAATGCTCTCCATGCTTGTACTGTAACAACTAAGAGTATATTTTAAAGAGTATGTAATATAAGAATTTGAACACTTTAATCAGTATACAAAAATAGGAGATATTATGCATTAAGCCCATTTGAATCAGTACATATTTTTATACGCACTTTGTGTCTAGAGGGTCGTAAAGGTATATATTAAAGGAACACAAAGGTGTTACTATTTTCAGTGAAAGCAGTGAAATTTGAAACTGACTGCAACATGAGCAAAGTGGACTTACTATCTGTGCACTATGCAAGAAATATTTATCTAAAAGTAAATTCTATATGCAACACATTAGCATTACCAACAATGTACAGACAAATGATTTAGTATTATCTCTTTACTTTGATTTTTATAGCCTTACCTTTTGCTATGCAACTGTGATTTCTCTCCTTATAATTTTTCTCACATGCACATTTGTATGACCCCTTAATATTATTGCAGTGTTGGGAGCAGGCACCAAATACCATACACTCATTGATATCTATGAGAAAAAGAATTTTAATTTATATATCTATATTGCAATATACTATTATTTAACATGCTAAAAAAACCAAACATGAAACAAAGTACACAAAGAAGAGGAACTCATAAGCATTGACGTATCTTGTAACAGTAAAAAGCAGCCTTCTTATTATCACTAATGTTACTTCTGCTGCAGTCATCAGATCTCAGAAAGATATTTTAATTTATTTCTCCAGCCTTTCTATATCAACCTATTATTAGTACATCAAATCAGCTTTGAGAATCACAGTGTCTGTAACAAGCATCTCCAACATACCTGCTTCTAGAAGAGTCAAAACCACATGATTATCCCTTACTGGAGAAGCTCCTGTGTATACCTTTTTCTTAAGAGGCCAACGATGAAGTTTCTGTATGCAAATATCTATTCACCTTCATAATGCCATTAAAGTGATCTCCACTTCTGTAAGCTATTCCTCATCAGTAAGAAAATTAATTCACAACCCATTCTTTGGAAAGGTAGATTTATCTTACCTTTCTCATCATCTCTTTCATTGTAACAACTGTCTTTTTTTCTGACCAGTGTGGCATCATATATATTAAGAGTACATTTTTGAAGGAATTTTACTTTCAATAAGTTTATTTTCATTTAAGTTCAATTTTATGCATCTTCATTATTTTAAGCATCTCAAAATATTTCCATATACCAATTTAAACACCAATCTCAATTGCTCTGTTAAACCATCTGCTAGACCTTAAATCATCCATTTACCCTTTAAAGTATAAAATCTTTTAATGGTCTCACCTGAACCTTTTAACATTCACAACCAGTGTAATCTCTGATAACCTCTCCAAGTAAAAGGCATAAAGCTACACCCTGCAAATCCTTACAGTATCTTTTCTTAATTCCATAGCTATGAAATATTTTTTACTCTGAGGTAAGAAGCATGTGATACGTATTTCCTTCTCCAGAATAGAAAATGGACTATGTAGTTGACTTTTAATAATTTACAGCAAAGGACGATGAAAAAAATCTGTACCTTCACACTGTCTATTCCTCTTGTTTCTCTGAAATCCAGGTTTACATTGACACAGTAGGGATGTTTTTGTTTGATTACAGTAGGCATCATCTCCACAAGGATTCACATTATCTTCACATGTATATTCCATGACACCTAAACATAAACAAAATGTCTAAAAAACCATTGGTAGGTGTGTTTAAACTGTTAAAAATGAGATCTAAAATCCCAACAGCAAATAACAAAATCATCTTTCTGTTAAAAAAGTATCAGGTTCTTTTTAAGCAAATAGAAGATATTAAAGTATTTGCCTACACATGCATGTAAATTGACGATGACTAATTGATATACGTCTTTTCAAATAAACAATTTCATACTAAAATTTATCTTGTTGCCAATATGAAATAAAATACAATCAGCTTATAGCTAAACTACTTCAAAATCCCAAGAACTACTCTAAAAACTACTGCAGCCTGAATTGATATAAAATTTGCATACCTCTTGTGGTATGTCAAATATAATTTATTCATTTTTTACTAAAGAAACCCCTTTAACTTCTGTGTTGTTGAGTAGATTTTGCATGGATTAAAGTCATAGTTAATTATTTCCTTTCTGCTACAATCATGAGAACATATCTTGTCAGTCAAACTCACTTATTTTGCAGTCTTGCTCATCTGATCCATCTCCACAGTCATCAAACCAATCGCACTGCAGCTCCATCGGAATACATTTCTTATCACTACAAGCAAACTCATCTTTTTTACATGGTCTTGCTTTATATGTGATTTTATCTACATAATTACAAATTAATAAGAGAAAAATAAATCAGTATTTAAGATTCTTAGCTTATGATAGACACATACAAATGGGAACAACCATAACACATTAAGCAACTGGAAACTATATCAAACTTAATTTCTTGCAATTTCAAATTCTGATCCACTAACCTCCAGTTAAGCTTTACTGAAGGACAAGCAGATCTCTGTAACAAAGTTTGCCTTCAAGTTGTTTTCTTTGATCTGAATGCCTTGAAAGGTAATATCACCTACCGCAGTGATCTTCATCCGAGTTATCACCACAGTCATCAACCTCATTGCAAATCTGCTCAGGTCGCAGACAAACCCTGTTGTTTCTACATCTGTACGGCCTTGTTGGAGGGCATGGAAACTTTACTGTGTATTAAGAAAAAGAATCAGCTATTACCCAGCTAGTATTCTTGAACCTTCTTTGTCTCCTTATCAAAGCAATAAGCCAGCATGAGAACACAGCTGGAACTGACATATGAAGAGTACTTGATTTTAACTTCTGGTATGTAATGGAATAACACTTCAACAATGCTTGCAGAATAAGTTCTTCATTTAGGGAATGAAGTTATTTAGTATGATAAGGGTATTTACACTTCTTTTTGAGAATCAGTAAATATGACAGAAATAAAAGAAGTTGATCAATATTTTAATGTAGAAAGAACTTCTTCCCATTTGTGCACTTCCTCCAAAAGTATTTCCTCACAAATATCTTCTCTGAAATTACATGAATAGCAATAACAGAAAACTACATCCCACATTTCAAGCTACTCTTCAAAACCAAAATACACTTAGTCCTTATATAGATATATATGTATGTTACATGTAACTTATTGCTTTACTACATGAAAAACACTGAAAAATGTAATGTCATACCACACATTTCAGCAACTTCATCAGAGTTATCTCCGCAGTCATCCTCGCCATCACAAACCCAAAAATGTAGTTTGCAGAGGGAATTGTTGCACAAAAATTCATCAGCTCTACATATGTTTCCTCCTGGGTGGATGAAAAGATGACCGAAAAACAAAGAAACAAACAAACAAAACCCAGGAAAACAGAAAGAGAAAAGAAAGAACATAAATTCTTGATAAAACTTGCACAACCACTGATCACGTACTATCTGCAGAGAATGACACATGTAGCTTAACTAAATTAACAAATCCCAAATGAAAGGGTTGGAGAGGCAAAAACAAATACTCATTTAAAAATCACTTCCTTGACCATACACTTCTTTCACTTTCTTTTCATGACTTTTAGCTAGGAATTACCCCTTTGCTAGAAGGAGCTGTTGTCAGAGATAGGTGACAACTCACCAGCTAAGCACATTCCCCTTGCATTTAGCGGGAGATGCTTAAACTGTGTTTCTGTCCGTAACTTGCTTTGGTGATGCTGCTCTTCAGAAAAGACCTGGCTGGGTACATCAGTAATTTGTGTTATCAGAGAATGATACAAATCAGAAAACAGAAATATGGTCAAATTTGTGAAAAGTCACGCCAGTTTTGGTTTATATGACAGTGATTCTCCACCTATTCCTATTCCCATTCCCAGAATCCAAGCCACACATAGTGTTTAGAAGATACAATGTGACTGTGGTCCTTAGCCATGAGGGAGCACCTTTTTCTTCTCCTGAGGAATAACAGGCTTTCCAGGCTTGTAACATCCACTTCAACCATAAACTCTGTAATTAGGGAAGACCCAGCCATGCAGGCACAAAGTAGATAAGATTAGGTGACCTCTAACAGTCTCTTCCTTTCTAACTTCTGGAATTTCTCATTAGGGTATTTACTGAACACAGAATGCAGCAGGAATAAATTCTCCCATGTAACTTCAGTATTGATTGAACTCTGAATCATATAATAAAATGGGACAGAGAGTGAGACAAAATGTTTCAAGGTGGAGTGCTCAAGCTTTAAAAATTGGTCCAAGCTGGATTCAGTTTTAGTATGTGCAGCTGTAAGAAGGCATTATGTTTCAAAATTATGACTAAATTTTATCCCTACCAATCAATGAAATTTTGGAAACTTTTTGAAATTTTCTCTATAACACATTTTTATAAAAACTGTATTCTTGGTTTCCTGAGAAGAGTAGAGTATAAAGGAAATAAAGCTGTGTATGATTAGAGGAGGAAACAATGGGATTTTATACGGTAACACAAAAACTCTCACTATGGCTTACCTCAATGCATTACACCCACCCTAATAGATCAGGCTCCAGTGGCTTTTTACTTATTCATTCAGTGCCCTATTCACACCCCATTAAAATCAACAGGCTTTCTTTTGCTCTGAAGTGTTCAGAATGGTTTTAATTATTTTTTTTTTCCTAGAAAATTAATTTGCATGAAATAGCCATTCTGTAAGAGGATGTTGGGAACTCTCACACTGTTACCAAATATAATTCACTCCCATTGCAAATATAACTTATCAACATTAACAGTAATACTCTTTAGTATTATCCAAGGGAGAAATCTATAAAATTCAAGTATTCTTCCTGTAGAAAGACATGAATACAAATAATTGTGTGTGTAATCACTATGTAGCCATAATTCTAGTTTTATGATGAGATTGAAAAGAGCTGTGTTTATCAATATGCACAGTGGGCTACAGATAAATATTGCGGAGATTGTTTTAGAATGCTGTAGAATAAGACTCCATTTGTGCTAGCTGTATTTCCAAAGAGGAAAAAATTAGTTATCAGTGAGATAAACTGGCATTTGTTTCATGTCATTGCTCTGCCTGTCATAATTCCTTTACAGAATAGATTTCTATAACAGAAATCATAATTGTGACATAAATACAAAGTATTATAGCAATAACCAACTAGACAAAAGCTTCTTACTGCATTATAAGCAATTTGCAGTTCACAGAAGCTCCATTATGCTATCGAAAGAATAATGTGAGCTTCAGAAAAAATAAATGCGTTACTACTTACTCACACTTCATTGTTTTTTAAAGAGATACAGTCCAGATATTTTTAAAGCCATTTTAAAATGAACTAGAAGTTTTTTCAAACTTTGTAATCTCAATCTTTTTAAAACAATTCATTCTTCAATACTTCCAAATATGATGCTTTTCTCTTTGCACCTAAACATCTCTGGATCATTTTTCCTCTTTTCTTCATTTTCTGGTCTCAGTTTCAAACTTATTAATCCAATATAGCTTCCCTGCCCCTGCCTTGTAGTGGTAAGTGTTGCTTAATAGACTATCAACAAAATAGGGGAAAGATATTTTACTCAGTAATTGCTTGCTTCATCTCTGATTATTACTACTTACTATTTTACTACCGCATTGTGCTTTTGAAGTTATATACATACTGTGATTATAGATGACTAACACACCACTACTCACTTAAGGAAAAGGAAAGAAGAAAAATCTGGAAACAAAACAAGACGATGAGAAAATTCTGAGTAAAATTCTTTAATTTGACTGAGAATTTCTATGTTTGTCACAATTATTGAATTACTACACCCGCTAAGAATTTTGTGCAGAGTTACACTTCTACTGCCTGGCAGCTGAAGCAAGATTTAGTTAAAAAAAAAAATAAATCAGCAGCAACTATGATAATTCAATTAACAGATGTATTTAGCTTGATGTGAATCAATTTATGTACATAGTTCTGCTCTCTAAGGAGAACAAGAATTCAAAATGTGGCTTTATGGGTTCTGGTTAGCTGCAACATTTCATGTTCACAAAAGCAAATAGAAAACTGAGGTCTTAAGATTACTTATGTAGAAATTTTTCATTATATTGCATGGCTTTCTAATCTACTGCTGCCTATAAAACTGTAAATTAATTGGACTTAGCACTGATTTCCCTGATGAGACCAAATATGCTTCCAGTAATAAGACAACCTTTTGGTCTTTGGGGAAAACACAAAGAAGGAACAATGAGAAGTGAGTCATAAACAATATAAACTCTGATTCATGCTGCAAATCATTTGTGAAGCTCCTACACTATCTTTGTTGAAAGAGGTCACAGAGCTTTGATTTCATCACCCAGAATGGCCAGGGTACCACTAGCTTACAACGTGTGTTATTAAAAAAAAATAAATCCTGAATACAGTAACTTTTTTTTAAGAAAACTATCTCTTGCCTTGATCACAGTTTTCTTCATCACTGCCATCCACACAGTCATGGATCCCATCACAAAGCCATCTGACAGGGATGCAGTAGGCCTTATTTTTGCAACGAAACTGATCTTCTTTACAGTCTGTTACACAATCCATCTATGTGAATACAGAAGGGAACTGGGTATTAATGAATAAGAACAATCACATGCTGAAGACAAATCTAATAAAATTTACCAACAAGTTTTTTTCTTTGCTCTGCATATTTAATACAATATAGCTGTCCCTAATGACACAATATGCGATTTAAATAGTTACTGAAGGCCAAGTGAAATTTTAACTACGTTATATATGTTCTGATATTACTTCTTTATACTGCTTAGTACTAGGAATGGAAACAATAGCTATATTTAGGCTTTTGAAGTCAACTGCCCTATAATATACAATGCTGGACACTGGTGCAAACTGGCTTATACCCACATTGATCAGGACTAGAAAACTCCAGAGTGGATTTTCTTCACCTGCACCATGCAGCATTTGGCTCAAGCATCCTTCTTACTCTATCACCTTCATGACTCAGAAATAACAACTTTTTTTTTTTTCCTTGAAGTTGTTCATGGAAGTGGTAATTTTTTAAAAACGTATCAACAGTGCAACATGTAATAAGAAGAGCATTACCACAAAGGCACACAGAGGTTGATGTGTCTGCTAGGATTGTATTAGATGAATCTAAAAGTATAAAGGGAGCTAAATGTGACACAAAGTCATTCACACTGCCAGTGCAGAGCAGTCCCTGGACAAATCTACCACAGTACCATGCCCAGGTTAAGGGAAACAAATTTGTCTTCTCCAAAAGGTAGCCACAGAACAAACAAACATCATGCAGTGTAACAACCAGGGAACCAAAATCATGGAGCTAAGTTATCTGACTGTGGTCCATGGATGCAAAAAACCTCCATTTACCTTTTTACTTATTTTCAGATGTAAAACCGTTAACAGATTTCATGTCAGACATTAGGGGGGGGGGAATAAAAATCAGTATCAATTTGTCAGCTACCTCATCAGATCCATCCTCACAGTCAAACTCTCCATTACATTTCAAAGACGCCGAAATACAGCCTCCACTTGCACACACGTACTCACTTGAAGAGCAGGTTGGAGATGCTGGTTACAAACACATATTTTAGGATTAAGAAAAAGACAATTTATAACTAAGTTGTCTTATAATTTAATGTTTTCATCCGGTTAACATAGTGAGCAAACGTGTGTTTGTAGCTGACCAGAGCTTTTCCAAACATTTGTAAACTACAGTGAAATATTTGACTAAATTGAATCGCTGCATCCTAAGTAAATTGCATAATGACAGTGAGAGGATATTTGTATTTTACCACTGAGAAATTTCTTTTTGTGTTTTCCTTATGTTTGGTAACAACGGTAACTTCACACATACACACAGTCATAGAATGAGTATATTAAAAAATCTGTATTCTTTAAAATGGGCTTTGGATTTATCTAAAGTTATATGACTGCTTATAATTAAATAAGCTAAAATAATAAGAAATCACAGGTTTCAAAAATATACATGAATACAATTAAAATAAATAAATAAATATGAATCAGTTTTATTTAAAATATAGGTGGATATTTTTGTTGCATTGTTAATTGGGGGAGTTTCGTACACAGACTTCTATCAATTGCACCCATCTAGATGAAGCCTACACAAAATTTAGGAAAATTCCTGCAAAAATAAGCAACTACCTTTTCCAAGACAGTCGAAAGGGGGGAAAAAAAAACCCAGTTTACTAGAGAAAAGCTTTGTATAAGGACTAGTAAACTTGGAATGAACACCAAAAAGCAAAAAACCCACCAGAGACACTTCAGGAACATGACAAGAATTACTGCTGTTTTCAAAGTAGAATCTTATACACCGAGTATACATTATCAAATTATATTTGAATATAATTAAATACCATTCCTCAAAAAGTTTCATATTATATATTTGTACATAAGTGAGGTTTTCAAAGCATGAGTAGGAAGACACTATGATACACATTCAAAAGATAAAGTGTTTCAGATTTCTTTGCACTCTTTGTTACTTCTAGTGCCCAAGAAATCTTGATTTGTTGATTTATTTTCTTATTGTTTCATTCCAATTTATTCCTTGCTTCATTTTATTTCTCAGCATTATCTAAAACAATACCTGGTTCACAATTTTTCTCGTCATCCCCAAGTTTGCAGTCTTCATGACCATCACATTTCCATTTTGCTGATATGCACTGACCATTGGAACACTGGAACTGATCTCTTGAACAGCCTGTTTCACAGTACCTCTGGTACAATAAAAAAAACAAATATAAGAGATCAAGAGTTCAATATAAACACTGGGAAATATACGGCACATCACTACAGCCCATACTACTTCACACTATGAAATAAAGTAATGCCTCGTAGAATAAAATATGTTTGTAGATATGATTCATGAAAGGTGGCTCGCGCCATCTAAATAGCTGGGGAGCACCTGCAGTCCAGCACTGTCTAGAAAGAAGAAGTGACAAAAGGGACAGGAAAGAACAGAAAAACTGCAAAGCATTATCCAGAGATCTTCTGTTACACAACAGTCTAGACATTGTTTTCTCAAAAAAAACCCCAAACAACCCACAAACCAAATGAAACAAAACCACTGCTGCATATAGAGAATGGTTCCCAATCCAGGACACAAAATACTTCCAGGATAGGAAGAGGTCCAGATCATTGCTGGGACAAAAAGATGTAGACTGTAATTAAACATGACTTGATTTTATTTGCATGTTCCCTTTTTTAGGATAATTATTTCAATAGGTTTAGTTCTAATTTAGTAAAGATGTTTGCGTATATGGATTCATGTGTAAAATTCCAATTGCTAGTTTTTAAAATATTCATATGTAGGAATCCTTTCTCCAACATTATAAAACTACAAAATAGATGTTTTTTCCTGGAAAAAGCCTACCTCATCTGAGCCGTCTGCACAGTCATAGTCTCCATCACACCAGAATCTTGCTGAAACGCAGTCTCCATTTGCACAAAGAAAGTCTTTCAAAGTACATGTTTGAGGCTCTGAATGATGAAAAGCAACAACCCTAGGTTTATTAGCATTTCCATAAAATATTTTATACATAATCACCCCAATCAATCAATCAATGAATTACTATAATGAAGTTAAATCTACTAAGTTGCAAACTGCAATGATTTATTTTGCTGTAGGATTTTGTTCCATAAGATTGTGCAACTAGATTTTATTTACATATAGTAAGATCATAATGAAAATACTTTCTGTTCTATCAAATTTCTTTGGAAAATAATTATATCGATATTGTTTATCAATATAATTTATTGATATATTAATATCATTTATTTCAATACATGTGTGTTTCTACCAGTCTTGTGAGCCATAAACCACAGATTAGAAATTCATTTTGCACTATCACGCAATAGTCCAATACCATTGATCATGTACTTTCTAATGATCTCAAGAGTCAGCTTCCCCTGTGCTTAGCATTCAGGGCAATAGTATTGAGATATTAAATAGGATGCCTAAGAGGTAAGCTTTGGAGTTTCAAGCAAAATCCCTTTTCCAGAAATTAAGTATGAGAGGAAGGATGACAATAATGCACTGACTTAAATGCTGACAAAATTGTTAGATAAATTTAACAGAATGAGAATACAGTGAGTTGTAAGAGGCAGTGGACAGTCTATGTTGATAAAAAACTACTGTCAATTTGTTAGAAAACACAGAAAAGGTAGAGAAAAGAAAGGTAAGGTAAAGATGCAAATTTTAAGTAATTTTCGAGAAACAGAAGACAGATGTTAGGTAAAAGCAATCTAAGGAGCTTAATGGATAGGAGACAGTAAAGGCTGGAAGGTCAGTGGGATATTTTGTGATAAATGGGTAAGTTGTTCTACTCCCTGGGAAGAAACAAAACACAGCGAAGTCTGAAGTCATTATAAAAGGTGGACACATTAAAGGGGAATAATAGACACAAAATTAATCCGAGAAACAGGCAAAGGAAACAGGGTAAGCAGGCTGTAGCAAGTGATGGAGCAATCCTGAGAAGGTTAGATAGGCTGTTTCAGTCTATTTACTTCACTGTCTGCACAGCTCTGCGTTTTCGCTACTGCTGTCGCAAAAACACTGGCAAGGGGACCAGTGTGGAAGATTCCCCCAGCAGAATACTACGTGCTTTCCTCCTGAAAAAGAGGACTTTTACAAAAAACACTGGAAACAATGAAGTTAATATCTGGAGTTTGGACCATTACATCCATCAAAGACAGAGAAGTAGTGGGGGTTGAGGAGATGTTCAGCAAGTCTCTATATGCAATTTAGACTTTGCCAGTCAGATAGCTTTGGGAAAGCAGGACTGAAAGAGCAAACCAGGATTATTTGTGGGATTATTTCCACTACAGCAAACATTGCATTATGGAAATAACGTTAAATCAAGAATAAGGATTAATTAGTAAGACATAGAATCATATGATGGTAGGGGTTGGAAGGGACCTCTGCAGATCAATGAGTCCAACCCCCCTGTCAGCACAGGAACACCCAGGGCAGGCAACACAGGAACAGATCCAGGTGGTTCTGGACTTTCAACAGAGAGATGGGAAAGGAGTTTGGGTTAGTGGTAAAAGACATTGACTAAAATAAATAGAGGGAGGGGAAAAAAAAAGAAAGAGAGACTGAGCACAGACAGTAGCAATGGACAATAATGGACTGGGTGATACAAAACAATCTTTTGGCTAGTTATGGAAGGTGGAAGGATGAAAAACATACCATAGTATTTGAAAAACTTTTGAAAAACATACCATAGTAAATCAAGGTCAGCAAACACAAAATTAGAGGCTTCCAACTGAGAATAAACTGGTAAATATATGAGAATCCACTAGACATGAGTTGAGCAGAATTAAGGTGAGGTTGGATGTAGTTTCTTTTCTGGATTTATACAAATTCAGAAGTGTTTCAAGACAAGAATAGCTGTAATGAATCTTTCAGCGTGCTGTTTTTTTATTTTGTTGTGTTTTGTATTGGGTTTGGTTTTTTTCCTTACTTTATAAAAAAATGTCAAAATGACCCCATTTGAAAGTTTTGAAGTGGAATTTAATTTTCCAGGTAGACACAAATTTTCATTTTGAAGTTTTAGGAAAGTCATAATAAAAGCAGATCTATAGCAATTGCATCAGTTCCCCAGCAATGTTATATTTCAGCAAATCAAAGGTTAGCATTTATATGGACCTCAGATTCTACACCTACTACTTGAAAATATTTTCAAATTAAAAGCTTATGGTATAAACTTTAGCACATCACTGACATTTGATTCTTTTTTATTGTCAACAGTCCAGGAATAGGGAGTTAATGATGGAAATAATTTGTGGAAAAAGTAATTCACATGCAAATGTACATTTGGCATGTTTCTATATTCATTTGCAAAATATAAGCAAATACATTTTATATACTACTAATAAATTATTTATAAACAGATATTTTATTCTGGATAAACGTACACAATGAGTTAACTTCTCGGCTCTTTGTTTGCAAAAAATATTTCTGCTGCTGCTGGAATACCTCTCTGATTTACATATGAAGACAGAAAAGTCCTTTCCCATCAGTGCACAGACTTAGTGAAAGGAGTAAGTATTAATAGACTTCTGTATAATCAATGAAGGACAGCATCTTTCAGCTTCTGCTTTATAAAACCACTGAAATTTCTTCCTGAGAAAATAATTTCTAAATTATTAGAAATAATTTTATTTGAAACACAGCATGTAAAATGACCAGTTTGTTTCACTTTTTCAAGTCTGAAAATTCTGTAGTGCCAACAGACATTTTTAATCTACTTAAATGGTAGCAAGAAAAAGATGTCATGAGAAACATTTAAAATTATTTCATATTTGGGGTTTAATTTTGCATTTAATAGGCACAGATACCAATTAGGCCATTAACTGGAAGGAATTTTTAGGAGACTGATCTACTGACATACAAGTCTGAAGGGAAAAAAACCAAACAACTTTTTTCTTTAAATAGGATAAGAGGTTCAAACTTACTGTGTACTTTTTACTTGTATTCGTACAGGATAAATATGTTTGCTCCTTGTGAGAATTCTGTGTCTTATAACAGTTGTTACAAAGCAAACTTTTAGAGAATCTCATTTATATAATAGAAAAGGTGGAACTTGAACACAGGAAAAGAAGTAACAGCAATACAACCATGGGATAAGAGTACCTCAACCAAAATGTGTTGGAAGTGTACATTGACCTTGATTCTTTCTGGAATTTGGCAGTAGACCACAAAGACTTAGAGAAATTAGGGGGCACACTTAGGCCACAATTTCTTGTGATGAATATGAGTATTCATCAGATCTACTACTAGATGGTTGTGTTAGAGTTGAAACCAATCAACAAGCCATGACAAAGTACCCAGTATCACTCAAACCAGGACAATGATGCATCCACATAACATCAGTGAAACAGTATTAATCATGATATGAATTAACCCTGGAGGACTGCTAAGCCACACACAGTCACTCAGAAGGGTAAAAGTTCAAAAACTTGTCGATTGAGATAAAGACAGTTTTATAGGCAAAGCAAAAGCTGCGTGCACAAGCAAAGCAAAATAATAATTCATTTACTGCTTCCCATCAGCAGGAAGGTATTTAGCTGCTTCCAGGAAAGTAGGACTCTGTCATGT
This sequence comes from Actenoides lindsayi, assembly GCA_025331215.1. NCBI lineage: Eukaryota > Metazoa > Chordata > Aves > Coraciiformes > Alcedinidae > Actenoides > Actenoides lindsayi. The sequence goes on along the minus strand of WTSP01004334.1, from coordinate 22,444 downwards.
GTAAGGTTTTGGGATGACGAATACCCTAACTCTGAACATCCCTCCCTTCCTCCTCCTTTTTCTTGGCTTTTGATTGCTGAGCATGACATCATATGGTATGGGATATCCCTTTGGTCTGTTGTGGTCAGCTGTCCCATCTGTGCCCTCAATTTCTTGTGCACCCCCAGCCTGCTCACAGAGGTGGGGCAGCTTGAGGAACAGGAGGCATCTTCATGCTATGCAAGCACTGCTCAGCAACAACTAAAACATCAGTGTGTCACCAACACTGTTTTGGTCACAAATCCAAAACACAGCACCACAGGAGCTACTGTGAAGAAAATTAAATCTACCTCAGCCAAAACCTGTACACATGACAAAATGGAAAAGGAAGAAAAAGCAAAACCACCCTTCCTTATAATTCTCCATTACAATACTGCTAAAATAAAGTAACATGGACCGTCCTGGAGAATGAATGCCTGTAAACACAAGGCAGTTAAAGAGGTGATAGGTTGGGTTTTTTCATATAAACGCAGATTTTCTTTACTTATTTTCAATAACTTTACTTAGTACAAAGACAACACTTGTTCTTTGTTGATCTAGGCATAAGACTTGTAGGTGTACATGAAGGAAACTTTTGGCACACATCATTTTATCATACTCAAGTAGCACACTTGCCTTTGGCTAGCATTAATACCTAGCTGCTTTTAGAGAGCTGACACTAGCCATTGTCTGACTTGCACCAAGCCAGCTGAGCCTTAGGCAATATAAAGAATGTGAATTTACAGGACTGCCCACTCAAAATTTACTCAAGATGACACTAACAGACATTACAATTTAGTTTATTTTAATATGCTGGTTTAAAATATTTTCACTTATGCTTTAAAGAATTGTTAGTTCTCATTGCATTTGGGATAAAAACTTATAGCAGGAGAAAATTAACTAATTTGTTTTCTTTACAACTTGTAAGAACAAGAAACTGCATTGAGAAGGTTCTCTAGCAACAGCAATGTTTTTACACTGATGGAATTAATGTCTTTCTACAGCATTATTACATTTGCTTTGCTTCAATGCTTAGAGTATATCATATTTTCTTTGATTACATTTAATAAAACATTACTAATGGTGCCTTCTTTTCTGCAGGAATAAGATAGTCATTACTATGGAATTTTCCTTATCTGAAGTTCCCTGGAAAAGACTATTTTTGCTCTGATCTGGTTTAAAAATCCAAATAAGCTCTGAAAGCAAATTGTCCCTCCAAAAAGATATTACCTTGGAAGAGTTAAAAATGCATTCTACTTTGCTTAGTGCTAACGCAACATGGACTTGTAACCCTCCTAAGAACTGTTATTTATTTGGAAGGGTCCAAATATAGTGTGGACTGTAAGACATATGGTTAAATAACAAAGTCATAATGAACACAATTATTTGCATGACATTACTAATAATTTTTCACACCAATATGTTAAATTTTTAACATGAATTCTGTTTCACTTCTGATATCTTCACTGGGATGCTGTGTGTGCATGCAAAGAAACTATATAGAGAAGTGTGAAGACTTGAGCTGAATTTCTGTAATGCAATGAATTCATTTTGTATTCTTAAGAAACAACTCATTTTCTGATACAGTTGCTTGAGAAGCCCTTTGTATATTCATGTATTCTATGAACAACTTATTGTAACGTGCAATGTAACATATTCTGTCAAATGCTTTTGAAGTTCTAATTTTGTATATATATTCGTTTCATTACACTTTATTCTCTGAGTGGCTTGACAGGTTTTAAAGAATTGTATACATCTATTTCAAACAACTGAACAGTATTATGTATTTTCCCAATGCTTCCAATATTTTGAATTTTACAACTGTGCCAACCTACTGCATTTAATTTAAACAGCAGAATATAGGATTCCAAAGGTAGATGTGAAGTATACATTTGACAAGCAAAAGAAAATGAGGAAAAAAAAAGAAACAGAACTAAAACTACAGTTCACCACTCCAGCCTTTAGTTTGATGTACCAGGTGTGTCTGGATATTTACAACTGACTAATGGGTCCATCACAAAGAACTACAGATTCTTTAACTGCAAGTCTAGGCAACAGCCAAGAAATTAAATATAAATTACTGATGTAAGTACAAAGAAAATAAGCTTAATAAATATATTTTTAAAAAGAAGCGATATATAATTGCTCCCTCATTATTTGAACTTTTATTTTGTAATCACTTTGTACTGTGATAATCTAAACTTTAAGGAAGAAAATTATTAACACTGGGTGATAAATAAAACCCACTTTCCACATAGCAATTTTCAAATTAAATGCTTGACTCATTTTGCAAACAGCAATAATGTTTTGTGGAAGTTGTTGTTTTTTTCTTTTCAAATTTACAAAATATTATCTAGTCATTTAGATAAACACCACTATAGCAAACTTTTGTCTTTTTTTTTTTTACATTACAATAAAAGAGCATAAAATAATATTTGTATTATAGTATAAATGAAAATGGAAAAATCCCAGTGTCATTAATAATCAATTCCTAAGTAAAATCTCCCACAAAGTTAAGAAAGCTTTCATGTGTCAACCTCCTGCCCCAGGGTGTAACAGTAATTGGCTCTGAGTGATTACTGAGCCACATGACATTTTCCCCTCCAGATGAAACACTCACATATGAAAACTACAGCATTCTTGCTTGCAATACAGCAATAAAGCAAAAAAACCCAGCATTTTAAAATGTAGATAGTAATTAAAAGTCAGACAAATGCACTTCAACCTTTCCAGCAGAATGAGCTAGTCTTCAGATATCCCATACCTCTGGACACCATGACTTGAATTGGAGAAAGGGGCAGACAGCATTTACCCAGCATTAGAATGTCTAATTTATTAAGCTTTATAAGTCGTTCCCTTGAAGGTACTAAACATACACTCATAATATACAATCAGGACTATTCATTCAAGGTTATCTATCTACACAACAAGATATTAATTACTAAGTAGTTCTAAGTACAAAAGAAAAAAAAAGAACAGATATTGTCAACTGAAGGGAAGGCACTTCCAAACTATCTGTGATATTTCCCTCTTGAACTATTTTATAAAGACAATTATTATAAAACCATTATTAATTTGTCATTTCTTCCTGACTACCAGATATACATTAACTCACTGTAAGCAGCACTAGACGTGCAGGTTCCTCATATGTAGTAGAGAACCAGGCTGACTGAGCTACTTTGAATAACAACATCTACTTCTTCATGGAATTAAGTATTGTAGAAATGAACTTCTGATGATATAAACAAATCATCTCTCAGGAATATAATGGCTGTAATGGGCAGGCAGTGTTTGCTCTAACTTTACTGTTAACAAATGTTTATCACTTTATCACTGAGCAGTTTGCATTTTTCTTACCAAGAGATAAGAAATGCAACATGTAATTTGTTGACAAAAGTGAACTAATTGTAATATTTATTTTGAATTCATCAGATTACAAAGTAGTCACAGGTCAGGCACCTTTGCATAGCTGATACAGAATTACAGCTCTTTTTAAGGACTAATAAAATAGAAGAATTTCAGCAAGTGACATTTTCAAATCCGCTCAACTCATTTTCAATGGATCCAATGGAGTTGTACAAAAACATACATATGCAGTTTAACAAAACTGAAATGTTCCCTCTTACATGTTGCTAAGCTGACTCCACTCCTTATAACATGCACTTAAGTAAAAGTTACTTACTACAGTTTTCTTCATCAGAATTATCACCGCAATCATTTTGGCTGTCACATTTCCAATGATCGGGAATACAGTTGTTGTTCTTGCACTGGAATTCATGAGGGCCACAAGTTTTTTTATCTGTAATTAAGAAGTATTTAATCTTCATTTATTTAATTGCAGACAGAGTCAAATGGGAAAGACTGCTATTAAACAGTGATGTGACAATATTGCTAGATACATTTAAAATGGAGCAACAATTGCACTTCGAATGCTGCCTTCAGAAATATTTCCCATACGACATTAAGATTTTATTTATTCATTCATAATAAAAGTGATATGCTCATAAGTTTGGACTGTGTCTACTTTTTAACGTAAAAATTACAAAATAAAGAAGCGATCGCAAATTAGTTTGAAGAGAGGGTATAATTGCACTGAATCTCAGAAACTGAATTGACTTTTCCTTGAATTAATCTGTAAGACTGCTTTACAAAAGATCAGATCATGGCAAACCACAAGAACATTTATCTGAAAATGTTCAAGATACGTATTTCACAAAAGTTATGTTTACATATAATAATTTAAGACTAATATCTGTCAGAAATCTTTGCATATTGATTTACATTTTCACCTTCTGATATCTTGGACTGGAAGTCTACTTATACAAAGTAAAACATTAGAAATCATAAAATGTTAAACTGAAGCTCATTTTCTTCATGGAGTAAGTTTTCAGTGTGCTTTGGAGTTTACAGAATAGCATTGTAGGCAAAGCCTCCTGTAGATGCATAAACACCCTGAACTCTCCAGCAGGAAAGTGTTTGACTCTATGTTTTAATTATATTTTTTTTTACTTCTTGAGTAATTTTCAGGTTCCAAGAACTGAGATGAAGTAAATTAAAAAGTCATCAGTGACATTTTCTTAGGTAAAAAAAAGTTTGCTTTGTAAAAGCCTCAATGACATATTTAAAATTACATGTCACTGTGATATTTCAATGTTGGGGTTTTTTTTTAATTTCCATTAGGCTATTTCATAGCATGTCAGTTCAGACTTCATACTGCTATCATGACAACTCTGTAAGATCTAATAACTGACAGAATGAAGGAGGACTGAAATACTTACTTAAATTAACCTGCTTTCTCTGTGAATTGGAAAGGACCACAAATTAGACGTAGTAGATATGATGCTATGGTCCAAACTGCTGATTTTTGTGCTTTGTTTTAGGTGTGGTTCTAGAACTTGAATTGATAAATCAAAACTACATTGAAATATCAAGAAGGTGGCAGGAAATGGTGTTGCGGCTCAGTTGTATACACTCAAAAATTTGGTAATTACAATACTGCATTTTGCATTTGATTCTTATTCTCTGCCAGTATCATGATTGTAAGTAGTTTTCACCCCAAATACTTTTTCCTATGATGTTACTCAAGGTGACAGTCTATGACATTTCAGTCATGACCTTCCAAACACTTGCATAAAAATACAGTCCTTACCCCTAAAAATAAGACACTCTTGTGTTTTGTTTCTGCAACTTTGCAAAAGACAGTCTCAAACCAGAAATCTATCTTATATTTATTAAATTACTTTTAATAAAGTCTACAATCTCCTATTAACATATCTGCCCAGAAAATATATCTTGAAGACCAGTGATAGGTTATATTCTATTTATCCTTCTATGTTCAATAGAAATACCAAGATCTAATCAGGAATACGTGGTACCCAGAGATGACATCCCTTCATTTCAGCTGCCTGCTAGGATGAAGAGAACATGCAATATAACTTTTCTTATTCTTCATAAAGAATTATCTATCTCTCTGGGATGCTAAATCCATTTTCTGGCATTGCCTTCTTACACTTGTGAAGAAAGGTTGGAATTTTACTTTTTATTTTAGTTTATCCAAGTGTACTCTAACATTATGATTACCACTTGACTATTAAGCTCTCTCATCTGATTCTATTTTTACCAAACAGAAAGGAATATTTAATTATTTTTAAATTCAACATATTTTGCAAGATTTTAAGGCTCTCTCCTCTTCACAAATCCTAAAGTTTTATTCTTCCTTTGACATCTCATAGGAGCTTACACTCGACAATGTTGCACAAACCAGATTGGCTTGTCTCATATTTCCTTCTTTAGATTAATAAGAACCAAGGAAGACTCTAGGATACAAGAACTAAGATGTAACAAAGAGGAAGATTTGGGAATGTTGTGTAACAAATATCTGATCTTTGAGAGAGATAGATTTACTCAACTTGAAGGAAGTAGTGCGAGACTTATGTTTTAATTGTGGAACCCTGAAAAGCACACACAGGCCTCCCCACATTTTTTTCATCACTTTCTTCAGCACTAAATTGCTTTCCAGCTTTCTTAAAATGAGACCACCTTAAAACATGAAAGTTCAGGTAGGAATGGTATGAAGTCAAGGAGTTACTAATAACTCACTTTTCATATTTCTCTCTTCAAATTACTATTAAGAGATTCATTGTTCTACTGTAACAGGCAAATGCTTCTTCTTAGAACTTTATGTTACAGCCAGAGGTAGCTGCTGGCTGGTTTGCATTTGTCTTTTGTGCATACCAAACTAGGATTTGATTTTAGAAATAATTCTAAATGAGTATGAAGAAAAGAGGATGAAGGCTTAAATGGAAAAGAAAACTAATCAAATCCCAGACTATTACATATGCGCCCTAAAAGTATTTGATTCAATTATCAATCTCTATGAATCAAAACACTGTTTTGTCACTAATGGCACTAGATTGCCATTTGGGGATTTTGATTACATGTACATGCACGTTCGTGCATTTGTGTGCATGTGTGCACAACTGAGAGGTATAAAATCCGAAATTAAAAGAAACTGGCACTTGATTCAGGATCACCTTGTTGTTCTGGGGCTTGGCAGGCTGTCACTGAGGCTGGATACAAGAAATTATAGGGCCACTAGAGGAAGGTTGAGTTTATATAATACACCCTTCAAATGTCTTGAAAAACATATTTTTCATCATCAGATAAAAACTTGCTTTGACTCTGTAGGCTAAAAATAAAATTAATATTAAAAAAAGTGAGGTGGCAGAAAGCAGTCATACTAATGTTGATACATTATGCTAATGAAGACCTGAAACACATAATACCTTTAAAGTAGATTATAATAATTTTCCAAGGCCACACACAGCTTTCTTCAGATTCTAACTCAAACAGGGCCTTTTTTGATGTATTAAAGTTGTGAGCAAGCATTACCATAATCCAATGGCTTCTTTTAATTGTCTTGACAGAAAGCATGAATTAACTCTACCTACTGTTCTTTGCAAAACACCATACATTCATAAATAAATACACGTTTCTGAATTCTGCTCTAATCGTCTGACTCAGAATGTAACCACAGAAGACTAAATACACTCAGACTACTTCTACCCAATTTACTCAATATAACATCTCCAATAACACACAGCTGCAGATGTTGACTAAGCAAAGTAGATATGACTATGCAGCACTTCAGCAAAAAGAGATTACCTTTTATACAAGTGTTGCAATGTAAGCATTTTAGATATGAACTATAAACGATAAGTTATTATTAGCAGCAGCCTATGCAGATCTTTATTATACTCAGCTTGCAGCTTCAGATTTTAATTCTATCAAATTTTGTTCATAAAAATAACTATCTTGACAAAACACAGAAAACTAAACCATGTTAAAACTACTTCTATAATAAGGTCATGTAAACATATTTAAAATGCTGAAATTATGGAAAACTTTAAAAAGTGATTAAGCCCACGCTGCTTTGTCAAGGCTTAGCTGTTCTATGTCTACACAACTGTGTGTGGCATAGAGGCATATGGATAAATTGTTCTGTCTCCTCCAACACAAAAACTAAGAGCATTACAAGCAGCTAGCAGATGTAAAATAAAACTGTAGGTGTTTTTTTTCAGGGAGGTGTGCAATTAAGCTGTGGAGCTCCTTATTGCAGCATGTTCTGAAAACTTTACAAAGGTTAAAAGAGACTGAAATCCATGGAGGGTTACTGCATACACAGACATGTATGACTCACAGTATCTCTGAATCTCAAATTGTTAGCGGCTGGAAGAATATTCCAGGGAATCTTCACTGCAGACCTGCTTTGCTCACATATTCTTCCCTAGATATTAGATTTCAATCACTACCAAAGGCAGAATAAAAGGCAAGTTGGGTCTTAGATATGAACCAGAATAACCAGCTGTAAATATTGTGACTGAAAAAAAACCCAACTATTTAACTTGGGACTGCACATATTGCATTGCTATAGTGTTTAAGTCTTTGAGAAATTTGGACATATGGGATTGCACAGGTAACTCAAAATAAGAATCAACAGTTTGAAAGCTTGGAACTCTGCATTGGAAACAAACGTCACGTTGGAGGTCAAGGTAATGGGGTACAGTGCAGGAGAAATTACCCATGAAGTGGATCAAAAGGTGAGTATGGCCTAGAAAAGGATATAAAGAATCTTTGTGGGCAACAGTTCACTGTTTCTTCAAGCTAAATGATTTCTTGAACTGTAACTTCCTTCCAGTTGATATGATTAATTAGTTTCCCCTTTTTGACAATTCAAATGATGGTTTTGGATTTTAAGGGTTGAGGAAGAGTCCAATTTCCTAGGCATATTTACCATACATTTTCACATATGTGCTTGTGTCAATTGCTTGAAACATATCCATGGAAATTTGGCTGTGCCTCAGTGCTACAGCCTGCAATTTTGTTACTCTGTTGTCCCAGACTCATGTGTCTCAGCAACCCATTTATAAATGCATGGAATAATATTGGTAAGTGCTTTGAATGTTCTGTACAACTATTTTTCTTGTTCTCTTCCATCTCAGAATGGTTTTTCATATTTTCCTTTATATACCTGTCTTGAAATTTCTGCAAGTTTTTCCGTACATCTTGCATTGACATTCATGTTTAGTGATTTTCCAACAATACTTATCTACTTATTCTGATTATCTGTATCTATTTCCCAGGGGGAATATTTATATTCATTATTTTCCTTCTTTTACAACAGACGAGATGATTCAGTACCCTCCAACAATGCAGGCAATGACTGAGAACAGATGCTGCTACTACTACTATAGAGTGTGATGTGTTTTTTTCACAAGTGATGATGTATATCACAAGTGATGCATACCAGGTGTATACAACAAAACTGCTTAGATCTTGAATCTATGAATATTGTCTGAATAAAATAATTTTAAGTGTTTCTGCAGAAATATAATCAATTTATCAGTCCCGTCAATGAGAACCATGCTAAAAAACTGTAGTTATATTTGTGATCCAATGATGAATCTTCAAAAAAGCAATCAAAGAAATCCTTGAGGTCAAAGCTAGTACTTACGTTCTAAAAAATCTGCCTTGGTGGGGTAGAACACTGTGGTTATGGATAATGAGTAAAATCTAACTGGAATTAGGGCTTGACTTGGTAACGGTGTGATTCTATCCTTCATCATGGTGTGATTTTATCCTTGGTCTTTCTATGTAGAGGATCTGCCACCTCAAACTAACAAACTTAAGTACAGAAGTTTCATAAGTATAAGTGGTTCTTGGAGAAGTCTTATGAGGATGCAAAGTTTGTGGAGTGGTGTGTTAGAGCACAGAACTTCCTGGAGCTACCAGAGAGAAGCAAAAGTTGGTCACGTCAAGTTTGAATCTTCTCTAGACCCTTCTGCACAGCCACAATTTGCAAATAATTTCATTTTTCACTATTTATGAACTCCAGCAGCAACAAAGTATGCAGAATGAATTGACAGAAGCTTGATAATACTGTGAGAAATATCAAGAAAGTCACTATATTCCAAATGAGATACTCAGTTATAGCCCCTGCCAATAAAGCAGTAGTATAATATGAAGTATATAGACTACTCATATAAAAGTTATCATTCAGCAAGAACTCTATGAGCCAGATACAGCTGTCTTATCAGAGAGGTATTACCATACATTGAAAGAGGACATATTAACTGGGATGATTATTTCCTTTTGCTACTTTTTTCAAAAATGTCAAGCTGCAGTAATGTATCCAAAACCACTGACATACTCACCACAGTTAGCTTCATCTGATCCATCAGCACAGTCTGGGTCTTCATCACATACCCACAGTTTAGAAATGCAGTGTTTTGTTGTTTTACACTGGAAATGGTCCGGAGAACAACTGTTTTCAGCTTTAAATAAAAGGATGCCAAATTAAAAATAGAGCTTTCTACTAATACCCAAAATATTTCTTTTAAAGAAAACATAAGGCATCAAAATTCAGAAACTGGATTGCTCTCTCAACACTTAATGTAATATCTGTAAGAAAACATCATTCAGGTTTATGTTGGTTATACTTCTGTCTTTTTATATATTAATAGTCTATTGTGATATTCTTTTAACAACAAACAGACTTAGCAATCAAACCATTTCAGTAAAAAGCAGTGAGAGTTAGTTTTTCTCTAACTTCCTAAAACACCAGCTATAAATTCTGAAAAAGAGTAATCAAAATTACATACAATTTCAGTAGAATTCTGTCTCTTTGTTGAAAGAGGCCATGAGCAAATGGTGAGAAAAGTTTGACAATTATTTCACTAGATCATTTCAGCAGAACAATTTTTTGGATGAATACTACAGCAAGATAAAGATGCAAAGATGCAGTTAATCTTCATGCCATTCTTTCAGGATGCTTTAAGTTAGAGATAACTGGTTTAAAATTAGAACAGCCACTTGACAACAGTAAAGATCCTCAGTGCACTCACATGATTCTAGATCAGCTCCCTCCGAAGCAGACATGCCAGATCCTACTATTTCTTAAATTTATATTAATAAAATTAAATTCATAATCATAGCATAAAGGCAAGATGAATAAAGGACATATGCCTGGACTGGACTGTGAGCAAGCTATTTCTGATCACAGAATGACAGAATTGTTCTGGAAGAAACCTTTCAGCTCTTCAAGCCCAACTGTTAACTCAGCACTGCCAGGTCACCACTAAACCATGTCCCTTCCTTAGCACAACATCTACATATCTTCTGAATACCTCCAGGGATGCAGAATCTATCAGGGCAATGGGCAGCTTGTTCCAGTGCTTGCAACTCTTTCTGTGAAGAAATTTTTGCTAATATACAATGTAAATCTCCCCTGTCACAACTTGAGGCTGTTACTCTTGTCCTACCAAATGCCTAAGGATTTCTTTACAGATAAGCGTATGTATGAGAACCTCCAAATTGTTCTAAACTGAACATAGGTGGAAAACAGCATGATCTATTATCTGACAATGTTTTCCCACATGAATGATCATCTCACTTTTACCTAGGGAACTCCACATGGTTTTTAACAAACTTTCCTATCCCCATTGAAAAGCAATTTGCTCCTTGATATGATCATTCTTGTTTCTTGGGTTTGGCAAGATGAAAAATTTTAGGGCTGTTAAAAGTTGGTGTATTATTTTTTTCAGTGTCATGTTTCCATACATAAATTTACAGTGCTGGAATTAAAAAACATTTAATAACTATAATAACTGCCAAATATAAAAAATAATACTGATTTTCAGCTAGGAAACCTTGACAGGGGATTTCAAATTGTTTCACAACTAAGACCAGCATAATTACTTCTGTTTTACATATGGAAAGATTTCAGTAAGAAATGTGTTTTTTTCAAGGTCACTTGCTATATAAAACAAAACAGGGGTAGAGCTGAAAGGAAGGCTTGTATCTTATGAATCCCAGTCCAGTGAAATTTGCATGAAATAAATAATCTCACCTGTTATCTGTTTTGTGACATGAGTCCAAGTCAATATGAACTTTGTGGTAGACCTACTTAAAACTTTTCCTTTTTGTAATCTCCCCAGAGGCAACTGAAGAGTTTCCAGAAGTCACAATCAATGTTTTATTAAAATATAAACTAGCACGCTTAACTTTCTTAAGAGCTAATAAAGCCTAGGTAAGGCAGAACAGAAATAAAAAATGTATATAATTAACCTCCCCACCCCCCACTGTGTCTTTGCAGGTGGGTTGATGGCTGAGTTTCAGAAAAGAGAAATGCTTACTTTATGTCACAGCAGACTGTCCTATCCCCACTAATCCCTAGGAAGCTTTCAACTCCATCACTGCTGATTCTGACCCTTTCCCTCCCACAGTCCCAGAGCACTGCTGTGCTGCAGACTCTGCTGCTCTGATTTAATCTCTGTCAGCTACTCCTCAAGGTTTTGGGAACCTTCCATATACCATGTGCAGCTCTTTATAATGAAAAAAGCAACCTTCCCTATCTTCTATAGGGCTTTACCTGACTCCACTTAATCAGTTTTTATAGAAATGTAACATGCAAACCAATATATAATGCTGCCTGTCAGGGGCTACAGCTCTCCTGAGCTGTTTGGAAGAGAGCCATTAAACGTGATCATCAACAAAGCATTTGTTTCCTTCACAATTCTTCCCTTGAAGAAAGCCATGTTCTTTGCAGAAATCCAGCATATGCAAACCTTGAGAAAGCTAATGGAGGAAATAGGAATAGGCACCTTAAATCAACAGTAGGTCTGAATTGAGTGAAGGACAGAGATGCGTTTCAAGGCAGCACCATCATTTTAATTACAAAATGATCCAAGACCAAAGTTATTCAATACCTTTCCATTCTAAATCTGAATATATTTTTCTCTACTTCTATTTGAGGAATATGGAGTGAAAATGAATTTATGAAAAGATATATTAAAAGCTCAGTAAATAGAAATCGTATTATATAGGTAAAATAATGAATTAATCAGAGGAAAGGGAATAGAAAAGGTAGAAAACTCCATCAAACAAAAAGTATGTAGAAGAAGCTATGGATCTACATCTTTTCCAATAAAAGACACAGAAAAATATCTTTTTCCATTGAAATGTATTGCTGCAAAGCATGGCATATGAAAGTCTCAAGAAGTTGTGTCATTTGTGATGTGGTTAAGAATAAAATGGATGTTTTAGTCTAAGTCAGAAACCCAATGCAATGCTTGACATTAATTGTTTACATACCCCTCTTCTGTGCAATGTCTTTAAAATACGAAGGTCATAAATGACATTTTAGTTTGTTCTCTTGCATATGAAGCATTGTGTCCCATGAATTAACTGGTTTGTGTGTTTCTCATATTATTTTACAGAGAGGATATCTACGGTATTTAACATATTCTACTTCAGTTCCTTGTTTAAAACCAGCTACAGTCATTAGAGCAAAATTTTCTAAGCAAAACTTACGACAGTCTCTTTCATCTTCTTCATCACCACAATCATCCTGTCCATTGCATCTCAGATTTATTGGAATACACTTCTGATTCTTTGTGCACTTGAACTGACCTGACAGACACACATGTGTGTCTGTAAGTTAAAAAAACAAAACCCAAGTTAAAAAAGATTAAAAAGTAGATTAAAAGCTTAAAAATAAAAACGTAAAAGAATAAAAATACAGTTTCTTGACAAAATTTCAAGGACAACATTGAAATCAGTTTAGCATGTTTCTGAAGTTGACAATGTATATAATCACCTACCACAGTTCAATTCATCAGAATTGTCCCCACAATCATTCTCTCCATCACAGATAAAAGCTGGAAGAGCACAAAGTCCAGTTCCACACTGAAAACGTCCCGGCTGACATCTGAATTCAGCTAAGAAAAAAGAAATCTGCTTATGAATACTATCAGAGGAATGGTTAAATATTCAATAGTGTTGTTCTTCCTTTACAAATTAATTAAAAGAAACGGTAAACTTTTGTATTTGCCTATATAATCTTAATCTGAGTAGATATTAGTAACTACAAGGTAGAAGTACTATTGCAAAATTAAGTTCAAAGTCTGAGATTTTAAATTTGCATGACTATAGTTATACCTTACTAATGATACAGATCATAACCCTCTACAGGTTGGTGCTTACTAATAGCTCAACAGAGACTTGCAATTTAGGATCTAAATGCTTCAGTTCAAGTCTGCATTTAAGAAACACTATCCCACTGTAATTCTATTTTCCATGAAAGGTCTAAAATTGTTCCTTCTCACAGCCACTGTCATTTGAGTGAATAAGCAATTATGCACCTCTATAGTAATATTTTATGTAAACATAAAGTAACTAAAAATTTAATGTTATGTAGACTGACTACATATATTAAAGCTTGCTTCAAAGGCCTCTGTAGCAGAAAAAGAACTAATTATAAGACTATAAAAATATGGGTGAGAGATTCCAATACAGGAAAAAAATAATCAAATAAACTGTTACTTAATTGGAAGATTGTAGAACACATAGTAGAGCATTTTATATATGTAAGTTTAAGGGAAGAAGGCAAGATATTTTTCTTGTAATAGTATTAAAGTAGTCAGTGACTGGGACTGAAAAATCGCATCATCAACATCTACTACTGTTTATGAATCCAGTTAGAATGGTACTTTTCCATAAAGCAACCTTACAGTCAGCTGCCACCACAGTAATCATCCTTAGGGATGCTGAAGATATCATTATAATTGACTTCTAGTTGTCTACAATTCAACAGGGAAATACTACACTAACCTACTATTTGGACTGTGGGGGGGCTATCAAGAGATCTACTGTATCTGCATCACCTTCAGGATAGCGTGTCAAAGTTATGCAGGATGCATGAAAAATGTTCATTGCATAAAATTGTTCATACTGGTGGGGTGTGATTCAGATCTGCAAACTTTCAATTGACAATACTTATAAAACTATAAAATTAAAATATTCATATAATGCATATTGCGAAAAGCACACAGAATCTTAGGAGGAAACACATGGAGAATATTTTTATTGTTCAGAAAGTTTTCCTAAAAGTAATGTGCAGTTAAACTTGCATAATTGCAATGAAACACCAGCAAACGAGATTAGAATCACGTCTCTATTATCTACAAAAATAAACCATATAAAGCTGGTAGAGTTTTATATTTATATATAAAAATTAGCAACATCAGAACATAGCATTAAAACAAACGCCTTTAACAAAAATGTAACTGAGATCAAGTAAAGGTTTAAAACATGAAAAATATTATGATTTTCCAAAGACCTTAAAAGACCCTTAGTAGACATGAGTTAAAGAAAATCTTTTACAGGCTGACAAACAAGAGCCTGTACCCTTTGTAAATTTGACAGAGACCAATGAAAAGAAAACGGTGTTGCAAACAAAAGCGTTCCAAAAAAATCCTCTTCAAAACATCTATAAAGCATTATATTTGATTGGGATCCTATTGACAAAGCTGCGTTCCAAAGTCAGAATGCACTTACGGCATTCCTCAGGCTCGTCAGAGCCATCTCCACAGTCATCAACAGTGTCACATTTCCACCAGAATGGAATGCATTTGTCAGTTTTGCAACGGAACTGTGAAAGGAAAGAAAGAGGGAAGAAAAGCTTTGGTATGAATATTTATTTATCTTAAAACAGAAATAGTACAGTTTATGAAAAACTAGATTCAATGAGTACGTCATTGTTCCCTTAATCAACTCTGGATGTTAATTTTATAAAACTTACTCTTTAAATAGTCTTTTATTTTTTTTGGAGAAGTATTGCATTGAGACTTTCACTGATACAAATCATTCTAGTTTCAATGGCACTGCTACACTGACTTATAGTGCCCATGATATATATCACTCATTGTATTTTGCTGAATTCTATGATTTGATTCTTTAAGACCTTATTCAAAATAACCACTTCAATTCTTGAAAACAGTTTTTGTAGGCTGTTGAAGCAGAGTTAATAGTATTTTTCCAGATAAACTAAAACACCCATAGTTACAGAAAAGAGCCTTAACGTGCAGTGTTGTATACAGTATTGCTTCTACTGTTTGAATTAAATGAGAAAATCAGAAGCTAGGCCTTACAACCTTTCAAAAGTATAAAATATTTGTACAAAAAAAATAAATAAAATTAAAATATCCTTTGTAAGACCTTGTCAATGCCTTTACTCTGAGCTCAGGCAATACTATCTTTGTTCTGACTGAAAGGGGACTGCAAACCAAACAGAGTGGAAATTACGTGAAGCAATCCTCTAGGGCTAAACCAAAAATTTCATTTTGTGGCTAATGCTAGGGAGAAAAATCTGGATAGTTTATGAGCAACTTTTAAGATATGTTGTGTTTACTACCTAGTGTCTGTATGAGCACCAGAAGGAAGGAAACTAACCACTTTAGAAGCACAAGGCTTTTTCTTTTTGGTGACTAGGCATAATTTTTTTATTTCTTCCCATTTTTTAAAATCATTGATTATTCAATAAAGCAGAATCTAAAAGGTATATTATGTTTGGTGCATTAGCTCAGTTTTATCTTTTCTGCCAAGAAAATTTAAGGTTTCATAGCCGTTTATGTAGTAAGACCTATAGCTGGAGCTACTTCATTCTTGTACCACATTGAGGGACACTCTGTGTAACGTGCCTGGTTTGACTGTGAAACTGCTCCACAAAGGTCTGCATCTCAGAGCAGCTCAGCAAAAGGCCTCCAAGTGTCGGAGTCAAACAGAAATTCAGGCAATTCTCACTCTTAGTATTTTCAGCTTGCTAGTATAGCCTTCCTGCTCTTTAACTGTTATAAGGTGCCAGCCTCGCTCTGCTCACCCCTAGGGACTTCAGGCTGTTAAAATGACATTATTAATTTAATTCCAGGAAATGGGCACTAACTCTTAGATGCTATTACGCTCTGTATGAAAATGCTCACATTCCCTTTTAAACTGGAGAGCCAGACACTCTGCAGAACCAGAGGTCAAAGTCATATAGCTATGCCCAGAATGCCCTGAGCTTTGGTGTTCTAGACTGTGGTATGTTTTGCACTAAATATGTCAGATTAGCCATCAAAAGACAACTGAAAATCTGTGGATGTGCAAGAGCAGCATATCAGCCATCCAACTTCTTTTCATCAGAAATAGCTAACAGTGGGTGTGTTGTCAAAAGCGATTACATCATAGAGACAGCTATGATTTTACAGCATCATCTGAAAATCTTAAGTAGCAAAGTATATTTTTGCCACTGATTGCTGCACCTCATGCTAGGTTGATGAATTATCAAACAGTAAACAGATTTCAAAATTGGAAGAAGATGATTAATAACCAATGTCAACTTGTAACTGTCTGTCTGAAGCAGCTTCTTCTATTTAACTTCGCTCTCCCTCCTATCGAATCCACAAGTGATAAAATATTGCTCCTGAAGGATCCAAGATTTGATGCTATCCTTCAATTCAGACTACCAATGAATTATTTAGAAAGGAATAGAGCCATTCAATCAACTGTTAGCATATGAATTCACTGTGGAATAAGCTCCCAGTGCCATTTAAACAAAGTTTAATAAAAAAAGAAAAAAGAAAAGTAGTGCTGTTTTTTTTTAACCAAAGAAATTTGCAAAGCTAGATATGGGGGGAAAATAAGTAAGAAAATTCTCAAGTGTTCTACACCTTATTACTTAATGGGAAGTAACAAGCAGACAATCTAAACAGAATACATATGATGAACATAATAAAATGCATATAATAGAAGTACTACTAGAAAGATTTTAAAGGTCATACTACTACAATTGTCTCAGTAGAACAGTTCAAAGACTTATCAAAATGGTTCTCTTACAAGAAAACAGCATGTTCCACTTAATCTACCTTATAAGAAAAAAAAAATCACCAAATATTTATTTCAAGTACTACAGAATCTACCCCCCATAAAATATTCAATGTTTAATTGATGCAATTGTTAATTAATTGTGTATTCTACCCTTTCCACTTCAGCTCCTGCATTTTTTATAATGTAACCCTGTCATTCACCTACCTAGCTAACTGGACTAAGCTTGTTTTCTTGAATTAATGTAAAGTCAATTCACACATGAGTATTCCCAAATCAATGTTATATACACTCTGAATCATTGTTACATATACTTTGTAATTTAATGTTTCATATTTTATACAAACAATTTTTCCAAGTTATTTTTATGGGTTTAGTAGCTGTATTTGTTCTGGTGACTGGCAGAAACAGCCACATTTGAAAGGGAACAGATTTTGTATTCTCTGGAAAAAAAACATTTGCAAGCCTATTTTTGACTAATAGCTTTGAAGATGAAACGCTTTAAAGGCACCCAAGAGTTACTTAGTCTTCAGTTCCTTTGACTGATACTTCCACATTTCATGGGCATTCATTATTTAAAAGCAGGGAGAAACACAGGGAAATATACTTCCCACTCCTCCTTTCCTCATACGCATGCACTTACCTGACTGGCAGTGCAGTTTGATAAGCACGTCTTGTTATCTGCAGCGAGGTAAAAGTTAGTGGGGCAGGCACAAGTATACATCTTGTCAGGGGCTAGGAGGCATAAATGACTGCAGCCACCATTGTTTAGTGTACACAAGTGTTTAGATACTGTAGACAGAATAGGAAAAAAAGATATCAGAGCCTATTATTTCAGTATATTACAGCTTTACAGAGCAAGAATATCTTACACATACTATTTTTTCTGTGGAATGTCTCAAAAAAACCCATAAGAGGCAACATTTTCCTTTTGCCTTTAAGCTATTCCCTGTTGTATGCAAAAAATATTTATTACTACGGGTGTAGTTTCAATAGTGAAAGAATGAGAGGAAGAAAAGAGCACTAGTGTTTGGTTGTTTTTAAAATGAGACTAAAAATTAGCTTATCTAGGTCAAGTGCCAAATTCTATTCAGTGGCAGTTCAGAGACACCAGAAGATCAGACACAATCATAACTCCTACATTCTCTGACATTCCCTCAGTCCAACATGTTTCTAAATAACAGTATTCTTCTGGATTATTAATACTTTCTTACTTTTCAAACAGTGCTAAATGTTTTCATATCAAACTGTTCCCCAGCTTGTACTGTAATGCAACTTAACAGCTCTATACTTGCGGTCAGTATCTGGGTTAATTTTTAAGCACCCAAATTGGTATCTTGGAACTGAACAAGACATGTCACATTTATTTAAGTCCAGATATACTTATAACATTAATCACAGTTTTATGCTTAAAGATGCTAACTTGAAAACTTCCAGAATTTAAAACAAAACTGAAAAAAACAATTAAAAAAATAATTCATTGCAGATAAACAAACTTCCACTAACTCAGCAACTGGCTACTAAGTGAAATGCATCAATATACTCTAAGGAAAGCACGGACAGAATAATTACCATCAGGTTGCCTATAAGAATGATACACCTGGATGTCTGTTATGGTATGCCATGAGTTAATCAGTGATAGCCTGTCTGATCCAGAGGTTTTGTGGGCACGGCTGAGCGATTTGGTTTTCCCATCTGTCCAGTAGATGTAGTCTTCAAACAATGTTAGTGCAATCACCCCTGGAATATCTTGATTAGGGACTGTAAGAAGAGATGCTAAGATTAATGTTCACTCTTGGAAGACTGCCAGTTAAAATATTCCATACTGCATGGGATGACAGATACAACTACTATATAATGTCTTGAGAATAACTGCCATGACAATATGTCAAGCCTAGCGGGTTCTTTATTACCAGTTAAGATAAAGATGGATTGTGTACGAGTCTTGCTTGCTTAGAATCAGTCGGCCCAATCAGTGTTAAGGAAATGAAAGAATTTCAGTTAACAAAAATCACCTCCAGGTTCTAAACCAGTGACACATTAAGCTTTAAAGTAGTACATAACATAAATCTAACTTAGCCAACTCTTTACAGAAGGCCAATATTAATTTGCTATTTTAGAGGAATAAAAAGGATTAGAAATCATCCAAAAGGTAAGGTATACATCTCCCGATGCACTAGGTTTAATATCCTTTAAGACAATTAATAGTATTTTAGTTTGGCAAAATATACTGACAGAGATGATTAAAAAAAAAAGTTTTGCATTAAAACAAACATAGCAGGAAGAGGGACTGTGGCTTATTCCCAGCAAAGCCAACTATACAATTAACAAAGTCATGATAATACCCCATTGTTACAATATCACAAAATTATGAGCCAACATAATTTTTAAAAGTACAGAAGACAAAAGGGAGAAAAATATTTGGAGCATTCTTTTTCCTACTGTATACTCTTTAATCTTGAACTACTTAGTAAACATAAAGTCAACTACAGTTACTCTTTTAACATATATAGCTGTAATCATAAATGTCATAGGAGAATACCTGACCACAGAGGCCAATTTGTACATTATAATCTTTTGTCAGTGAATCACTCTAATTATGGATAGAACTGAAAAGGCAGATCAGAGCAGCTGAGACTGCCATTTTTAAGCAGTATATTCTTAGCATCTTTACCTTGCTTTCTTAGATTAAAATAGTTTCATCTTTTTACCTGGAACGTGCTTAAATAGAGTTGGCAAATCTCAAATTCCAGTTAGAACATTTCATAGTTCGCTGAAAACTGATGACTGATACTAAGCAGATGGAATGACAACTTATCAAATTCAATTCCATATACAATAGTCTTGCTGATAGTGAACTCCAGTGTACTGTATGTTGCCTTCTGGTCAAGGAAACTTTGCTGCTTAGAGCTGGTTTAGATACACCATAAGCATCATAGTGAAATAACAGCATGATACTCCTTTAAGAGCTTGAAAACATTTCTAGGAAATTAAGACGAAGTGCAAAAAACCAAATATTAATTCTGACACTTTTTACAGAGTCAAATTTCTCATGGTTTCTTACATAGTACAGTAGTCCCAAGAAATGCTCTTATATCTTCCTTGATTTGTAGAATCATGTTGTGAAAAGGGGGTCCGCAAACTAAAAATGAATCACTCCCCACAGCAATTGTTGCCATCCTGTTCCTCAAAGCGAGGAGGGGAACAATTCTTGAAGTACCATTACTTATATCTCTGCTACTGAAGTAAGAGATCAAGTACAACAAAACAAGAATACAGAAACTATAAGTACAAGTATTTCCATTATATTGATTCTTTTTCCTCTTTCCTCTTTGTCCTTATTTTCTCACTACTGGGTTTATCAGAATAAATTGCAAGAAAAACCTCCTAGACTGGGGAAAACATCCAAAGGCTAGAGCAGGGTATGTCTGATCACAGGAAGACCTACAGACATATTATCTCATAATTAGAACAATTTCTTGCATGTCAATTTTATCCCCACTCTGCTCTAGACTGAACTAAATTCCCTTGGTGGGGAAATTAAGCTATGAAGTAGACAATAGTACCCAGCTCCACCTTAGATGTAGTATAGAGGTTGGGGGCATCTCCAGTCCTACAAAAAGTAAAACAACCCCTGCACCTAATCATAACTGACTGAGCCTAAGCAATCAAATCCTAGTCATTACCAAGGGTTTTTTTTATGTTCCTTCACTTAATGTGGGTGATTTTCCTTGAACCTTCTTGAGAGATTCCTTAAGCTCTCCATACATCTTTTATATCATGAATTCAACTTAATACTGTTCCAGAAAAGACATGTATCTCTAATTCATATTTTAAAAAGCAAGTGATTTTTAAAATGCTTTAGCAAAATTATCAATTGGCAATAGTAATTACAGCATAATACGCTTACTAGCAGATTACTGCAGTTAATTAAAAAAGCATAGAACTTACATATTTATGTCATTTGGAAGAAGGAAATTATAATTCTGAATTCTTTCAGAATTATTAGTTCATGAAAATCTGTGCAAATGCATGCTCTGGAAAAGAAACACCTCTTGTTTGAATCACTATCCAGTATTTTATCAGATCCCTGAAAAACTGGACTTGCACTTTTGCCACTCTCCTCAGTTAGTTACTTCACTGCATTTAAGTCATTCAGTTGCTTTATTTTGCTATCATATTGCCATGGGATTTTCAGTACACCTGGGCACAAGCCATTGTGCTATCTTTATATGTGAAGACTTAGGTATATTATACTCAGCACTTGTTATTTTAGGTAGATTATACATATTTGCTACGGAAAGTTTTCTTTGAAACTTCCAAGTCTTGATAGTGCTACAGTAAAAAAGAAAAACAAACAAACAAACAAACAAAAAAACAGGGAAAAAAACAAAAACAAAAACAGACAAGCAGGAATTTTAGGTACATCTGCAAAATTACAGGTCATTCCCCATGGATCTTAGAGGGCAGTTTCCAATGTGAAATACAAACCAGGCTGACAGAAGCAGCAGGAAGAAACAGCAGAAAGTGAAACTGCTACTGCAAGTGAAACCCTGAGGCTATCCCGAGTGTGATTTATATTATTTTTTTCTGGAAAAATTTTTTCTTTGTACAAATGATGACCCTTGCTGCTACTTTTAATGTCAATTAAAGATGTGAAAGGTACCACTCCCATCTTTCTAAATAAAACAAATGTGGTTTTTTTCTTTGTCTGTTTTCTCTTACTGGGGTCACAGTTCATCTTAAAACCAGAATAAATGGGCGTTTCCCTTATTAGCAGGTATTGGTCAAACACTGAAAGTGTCAATGGTTTTAACACTCAAAGACTGGGGTTGTAGCTTGACCTGCCACTAGTTCTTATTTCTGAGTAACTTTGTAAGTTTGATATGTCTTCGGCGTTAAAGACAACTTTTCATTAAGTAATGTTCAACACAAACTTAATCAAAATTCTTTCAGAAGGCTATATTCTTTATGGCTGTAAAAGCTATCTGTATTCTGTCGTGACTATGAATGTTAAAGGAAGTTATTAAAAATAAATAATTAAATAAAATCAAGGAAGCAAGAAATGGACTGTGTTAAATAAAACAGTACAAATAAGTAAATGTAAATAAAAACCTGCATCAAGTAAAGCACACAGAAAATTAGTATCACCAGATAAAAATATTTCTTATAAAAATGAGGGAATTTTAAACGTAAAAATGAGTTTTTATTAGATGGGCAAATGATG
>WTSP01004333.1:12752-29749 GCA_025331215.1 Actenoides lindsayi | reverse complement strand
GGTTATTTTTTTAATATAATATAAATTTTACATAAATATATTTAAAATATAAATATTAAATAAATACATATCTAATATGTATAGCTGAATGAAGGCTCTGCTATATCAAAACCACTTTATATTAGATACATATGATGTTTGTATATGGGTACACATTTTAATTCAAGGTATGTAGTCAATATGCAGCAAACCACTTTCATTCTGTTTAACCCACCTGGACTCTTTTTACTTCAGTGAACACTTACAGATTAATGATGGACTGATATATCTTCATGATTTAAATTCTTCTGCCCTGTCTTCAATTAAATTATAAAAAGCTCAGTCCTCGATATTTTTACTTGATTTTTCTGGATGGGCTGCTTCTTTGATGTTCATCTTAGAAGGAAAGGACTCTTTGCTTCATTAGAAGTCTTGTGTTCTTCTGGAATGGGAAATGTTTTAAGACAGTTACTATTTTCCAGTTAAAGGAAACCTGTTGCATAGAGTCTGGCTTATTGATGGTCTAAGGGATTTATAAATTTTAAGAGTTATAAATGGCACTCCACAGTATTTTCATACACAAAGTTTAAGCTGCTGCAATTTTCAAATGATAACCATACCATTATTTCTATCAAGTACTGCAGTAATGAATTTCAAAACAAATGTTTTTGCATATATATTGAAATGCCCTATTTTGAACTCATGATTTTAGCAAATTAAGAAGGAAAAAATAAACTTACAAATCCAATAACATTTGTGTGATTGCATATATTTAAACTCATTCATAGCGGGCGGGGAATATAAAAAAAAATGATACACAGTTTAAATTACTTTAAATGGTAAATCTTTGAAAGAATATATTCAAATTTACTTAATGCAATTAATTTACTACTGGAAATCTCCCATAAACTAAAAATAAATTGTTTTGATTTGAAGCATGATAATATCATAGCACAAGAGAAAAAAAAAGGAGCAACATGCATTTTACATGTTTTAGTGGGTTTTTTTCTTTAATTCCCTTTTGTAGTATTGTCTTTCTGGCACCCTATTCTTTTACTTTTTTCAAGGTCTAACAATATTTGTCATGCTTTTGTCTCACCTGTGTGATTTCTAATGAGCTTTTTAGCCTTTCTGAGATTGAGATGCACAAGATAAGTTTTAGATTTTACTTTTTGTTCCAAGAAAGCTTTTTAACCGCAGAATTTGATTTGATAGTATAAATAACTTTGAATTTTGTTACATCTTCTAAACATTTACCTTTTCTGAAAGAATAAAAAGAGTTCTTTAGAACTATTGAATGCTTGATAGATAATCTATTTTTGAAAATTTGCTATATATTTATTTTTATTTACAGGATTGAATACTCATATTTTATTTGATGCAGGCCATTAATTTTTGTTGATTTGTGAGGGGTTTTTAATATTGTGAGTAGTAAAGGATAAAAGCATCTTTCTTTTAATTTATTTTTTTTCTAAAACTTATAGTATGAAATACATATGTGTGTGTGTATATATATATATACAGGGTTTTTTTTAAGAACTACTGCAGAAATAGAAGTTAAGTAGAAATGTAATTAGGCTAAGAACAGCACAGCATGAAATAGCAATGCATATACATATTCATTTTAATTTTGTAATGCCAGACAATCAAAAAAATCCAAATTTTGCACTACAAAACATTCATTACCATCAGCAGCAAAAATAACTTCTAAGGTTTTGCATGGGTTCTCTGGGAGTTTTGCTTGACTTCACTTTTGAAAATATGCTAGAAATGTTTTATGTAAATACATCATTAGGGATAACTGTGATTATATAGAACAGATGAAAGCTTCTACTGTACTCTGTGTGTACACATTATATATACATACAGTCTCTCTGACCACAGAATATACATGGTAATAGAGCACATAAGTAAGAACCTTGGCTTGGGTGACAGGAGAGGTCAAAGATTAGGTATACAGACCATTAGTGTTTAATTTCTAGTTTCTACTATCATTACCATACTATGAACACTGTTATTGCCTTTTGATGGAAGAATTTTTGTTTAGTAATCCCATCACTGTGTCAGTCTGTTTGAATTCCTTCTTCCTAGTGACTGGTTTCTACTGTTTAGCATCATTTGCTTAATATTTCATATTCTTTCCCACCTCAGTTTGCATTATTTTAAGATCTGTCTTACTCTGAATTCCTAATTTTTAGAGTATATTGTTTGGACTCATTTTGGATAGGCTTTATCCCATCTAACTTAAACATCTAAAAGTTGGGCAGTCAAGTATGAACAAGACATTTAAGGGTGCGTTTATATATGCTTATGTTCCTTTTCATTTACTGCGAAGGTATCCTAGGATAACTACCTTAGATATTTATCCCTTCTCTGTAAAAAAAAAAACAACCTAGATGATATGAATCAGAGTCTTTGTTTCCATTCTAGACACCTTAATTTAGTCCATATTTGTTTCAGCAATCTCTATAATTACAAGAATTAAAAACCTAAAATATTTCACCAACTGATCTATAATGCTATTTACAGTTCTGTGAAAGCTTTATAGAACTAATGACTTCAATACCACAAAAATATAGCTGAAATTTAAGACACACTTAATAGCACCAGTTAACTGAAAGACTGAAAATTTTGGAGAATGTTCTGTTATCACTTTTTCCAGAAAGTATATTGATAAAAATGATTTATGATAATATAGACAGAGGAAATAAACCCATTCCATTTCCACTGGTACTATATTCATCTGCAGGGCTGTCCAGGGATGCTAACTGAATCCTTTAATATGTAGTTACTCTGTGTCACAGGTTTCTGTACTCATGTTTATCGAAATATGATTTGCTCAGCTTTTGTTTCAAGTGTTGTAATCTACTGTGCGGTTCATCTAACAAACTTTTGACATGGCCATGTAAAAGCCACACTTATCATTGACTTTTTTTCTTTCCAGTTCCCTTAGTTGCTGTATTTAAGTTTCTAAATTGAAGTTAATTTGTGTTGAGCAGCCCCAGCTCACATGTGTATTATTTCATAATTAATGCACAATGAGGTAAATATGTGGACACATTTTATTATTGATTTTGGTTCATCATTTCAGTTTTGAATGAATCTTTCCTTTTATTCATCTTCAGTTAATACCCATTTCTGCTGTTAACAGAATTTCACCTTCTGCCTCAGTGCCCTGGAAGCTGGTTCACAATGTTTTGCAACATTAACTTGAAATCATTATGTTATTCACCACATACATTGTCCAGAATATTATACTAAATATTGTGAAGTAAATAAAATCATACAAGCACTTGCTTCATGTTTTCTATTGAGGTGGAAAAGTTGTTTCTGTTTTTGTTTTGTTTTTGCTGAGTCAATCATTGAGTGGTAGAAAAGCCTTCAGCTCTTTACGAGCTTCTGAATCTATTATTTATCCATGAAGGCACTGTCACAATGCTTATTTACATCTCTTGAAATAGGCTCAGGCCTTGTCCTCAATCTTCTTACATTCCTGTTCTCTTTCTTCTGTCTTGTAAAGTTCATATGTGCATAAGCTTCATACATATGATAGGCTGTATCACATTAAATAAATATATGATCTAACCACATTAGACAAAATATATACTATCTTAATAGATTAATGGAGATAAAATCCAGTACTTATCAATATTTATAAAACAAAATATACCCACTTTTTTCTACTAAATACAAGATAAAATTTTCAGAGATCTTTCTCTTCACCTTCTTTCAAGTTCTAGGTGAGAGGACAGCTTCCAAATCTACACAAAATTAGCAATGGGATTGTATTTTGTTTCCTTATACAAACAAAAGATATAAGAATGTGTGTCTGGTGCGTTAAGGTTGGCTGGCTGGCTGCCCACACATCCCTTCCTTCGCTCCCCCTCATCAGCAGGATCGAGGGAGAAAATAAGACAGAAAGCTTACAGGTGCAGATAGAGACAGAGAGATCCCTTGCAATCACTGCCACAGGAAAAACAGACTTGATTTGGAGAAGATCAATAATTTAATTTAATTTATTGTCAATTAAAAATAAAGTAGGTCAAAAATTAAAACACCTTCCCCCAACACCCTTCTTCTCAAACTCAACTTCACTCCATGTCTGATTCTTCTATCTCCTCCTGCACCTGAGCAGCGCAGGGGAGTGGGGAATGGTCATCCTCATCAGTTCACTGCAGATACAGTCCTTCACAAATGGCTCCAACATGGGTCCTCTCCACAGGGTAAAGTCCTTCAGGAAGGGACTTCTCCAGTGCAGGTCCCCTACAGGCCACAGCTCCTGCCAGGAACCTGCTCTTATGTGTGCATTCCATGGGCTACGGCTTTCTTCAGGACATGTCTGCTTGCTGTGGAGTGAAGTCGTCCATGGGCTGCAGCATGGATGGCTGCTCCACTGTCGTCCTTCATGGGCTGCAGGGGCACAGCCTGCATCACCATAGTCTTCTCTGTAAGTCACAGGAAAGTGTCTGCTTGGACTGCTAGAGCACCTCCTTGCCTTCTTCTCTGGTCTTGGAGTCTCCAGGGCTGTTTCTCAAACTTTTTTTTTTCCTCATTTTTCACTGGCCTGTGGGGCATTTTGACCTTTCAGTTGTGCCCTGCGGTGGGTCAGTTGAGGTCAACTAGAAACAACTGTGTCCTATATGAGACAGCCCTGGCTTCTCCTCACAGAGGCCACCCTCACAGACACCTACTGCCATGACCTGCACCTGATACAGATTATTACATAGATTTTGCAAATACATAAGTGGATGATTTAGCACTTATGTTCAGCAGAGGCAGGAAAAGTTTTGGTCTTGAAACATTGATGTGTTCATTCAGTGCCCAACCCCTAGAAACTGTTCCTCCTGTAGTCCTTCAGCTAAGTATTTTCTTTCCCATACTGCTAATTTTAGATTGAGGGCCCTACTGTGAAAGTCATGTAGGGAGAGAAACTACAGGACAAGAGTATTGGATCCATATAATTTTTTGTGTGTGTGGAGATAGTACCAAAGAATTTAGTGAAACTTCAAATGCTTAAAGCTATATGCTTATTTGAGCACATAGTGAAACAAATGCAAAAATCTGTGATCGAGGCAGTGGGTATGGTGGGATGTGAAGCTGCTACTGTGGTAAACATCTTAGAAGACTTCCACAATCCTAGAGGAAATTCTGGCTTTGCAACCTAGTTATTTTTGCTCATGTGTTGAGGCTGATATCCTAAATTCCTGTCAAATCAGATGTAGAGAAGAAGCTGATCAAATATGTTTTTTCTTTGGTTTAAGTCCATGAAAATGCATATGAACAAAAGAACTGAGAATGAACCAAGTGCTAAGAAAGAGAGTTTAGGGATGCTTCTTATCATTGCTCTGCAACGTTTGTAACCAGGAGGACAGTTGTTATCATTTTCTACAAAGTGGTGAAGCAATACTAGCATTATAATTTCATAGACATAAAAGCAAGGCAGTAAGGTGTAAGATAAGACACATGTATTTAAGATCAACTGTTGCTTGCTGTGATGTATAATTTATAGGATACATGTCCAGAGTAGTGGATGAGTGCCTGTAATTCAAACCTTTGAAGTAATAATTGAATTATAAATAATACAGTGTTTGCCTATTCCTGCACGTAATTAAATTTACTTAGTTTTAATGTTCTTGATTTGGGAGAAAAGGAGTTCAAGGAACATCCACCGATAATAAAAATACTGTATGTGTGTTAGGATGAAATATTTCTGAATTATGATCACAGAATAATAGCTTTAAATATTTGTTTCTTAAAGACATTGACTGTTTAGACCTGAGAAAAGAAATTACAAATTGCTGGAGGCAGACATTATGTTAGCTGCGTGTTTGTAATGAGTTGAGCAAAATGGAGTAATCTTGATCAGAGCTTCTTAGTGAAAATCTAATATATTATACACAGAGAAATAAATAGTAAAATTGTGCTAAGTAGCAGTATACCTTCTCATAGATACTTTTTGTTCTCCTAGGAAACATGCAAATATATGTTTCCCCCTGTAACTGCTCTGTTAAACAAAAAAATGATTCTATAGAATGCCCATGCAGTCATGCAGCTTATACTTAAGCATATAATTGCAAATCTTGACTAGTTTCTTGATTAAAGTTCTTCTCTCAGTTAATAAGTTTAGAATAATCATTGATAATGCAGCCTTGAGGAAATGGATAAGTTCTGAATGTAACATGAAAGTTAAACCAGATTCTTAGGTGTTCACTGAGCTTCAATAAAGGTAGCAAAGAACTTAAATTTTTTGCAGAAAACATTTTGAAAATATTTATGAAATTCTAATATGCTTAAAACAGTGTTGATAAACTACACTAAATAATTAAAAATAAGATAAAGCTAAGAGAAGAATCCTGTCCTCTCCTGTGAGGACAGGCTGACCTGGGATTGTTCAGTCTGGGGAAAAAAAAGGCTCCAGGGAGACCTTATGGCAGACTTTCAGTACTTAAAGGGGGCTTACAGGAAAGATGGGGGGAGGCAGGACTTTTTTCAGGGGGTGTAGCAATAGGACAAGGGGTAATGATTTCAAACTGAAAGAGAACCGCTTTAGATTAGATATTAGGATTAAATTATTTACTATGAGGGTGGTGAGACACTAGAACAGGTTGTCCAGAGATGTTGTGCATGTTCCATCCCTGGAAATGTTCAAGGCCAGGTAGGATAGGACTTTGATCAATGTGGTCTGGTGGCAGGTGTCCCTGCCCATGGCAGGGGGGTTGGAACTAGGTGATCTTTAAGGTCCCTTCCAACACAAACCATTCAATGACTTTATGTTTCTAAGGAAGTTTTCTTTTATACCCATTGATCATATTAATGTTCATAAAGCAGTATTTTTCAAATTGCAAAGTGATTAAAAATATCCTGAAACTACTAAACACTTGAAAAACAGCAATGACATTTGTTCCACTTTTTTTTTTTTTAATGTCTAGCCAAATGGTATGTCTGATTGGAATCCCTTGATGCAACAGAAAAAAACCAGAAATTAAAACTCAACAACTAATTGTTTTGGATAAACTACTCCATTTACATAGTTTAAACAAAATCAGAACTGAAACAGTTTAGTGATTTAGTAGTGGCACGTTATTAATTGAGAGTGAACTATGCATGTGGAATCAATACCAGCAGTACAAAAGATAAACCATGAGATGAGAGATTATTAACAAATGCCTAAAAAAATTGGAGCACTGACTGCTCCGAGCATCCATCCCATGGGTCAGGGTTCTGCCTATTGCAGGTGGAGGTGGTGATGTCTGCAGACAGGCAGTGCCCAGCCTGGTGTGCTGCATCTCTTCTCTCCCTACACATTTCAAATCACAATGCTTCTTTTACACCTCCTTTCATTTGTCAGTTGTGGTCCGTTAGGCACCTTCACACTAATAAAGAAGATTATATGTGAAATACAAGTGTTCAAATGTAACATTTTGCAGTTGTGAAGACATCCTTCTACTGATCACTCTGTTAGGGAGAAAGAGGAAGGAAAGGGAAAGGGGAAGGAAAGGGAAAGGGGAAGGGGGAGGAAAGGAAGAAAGGAAGGAAGACAGACACAGTGTTTTCAATGATCTCTGAAACAAAGCAAAAACATCATTCCCCCTGATTATAATAAGGATGGTTTGGGTCCCTTCTCTACCATCTTTTTTCTTTTTTTTGTATGCTTTTATATAAATGATGCTGCATGACGGTAAAAAAAAAAAAAAAATTAGTAAAATTATTTATTATGTCGAAATATGATTGTTAGTGTTTTGTTATGTCAGTCTTAATTTATCTTCTGTTAAAAATTTTGCATAAATAATATGCATTTTTCAGAAGTTATGTCTTAAAATGAAGTTATAAGCATCCAGCTTCATCTTAGGACTTTTAAGAAGCTTAATTAAACATATGAAAAGGATGTAAGGGGAAGATGATTTTCACAGCCATTGATATTAATTCTGAAAAATAAAAAAATTTAAATTGTTTCTGAATGAAGCTGTAATGGTAATGGACTGACTTCCTTCAAAAAAACCAGACTGACACCCTTATAACAACATCATAATTCACCTTGTTCTAAATCAAGGAGGACGCAGCACATTTTCAGTGATGCTTGAACTGATGAATATCATACTTCACTCATCCCTTTCCTGACAAGAAGTCCTATAGTTTCTATCCAGTTTCTGTCACCTTTCAAGTTTTCTACCACAAGATCTTTCCTTTCTATATTGGACCTATTTTTAATATCTTTGTGTGGAATTCAATGTTTCTTAGTTGATAAATTTTAGAGACATAGATTCCGTCATCTTCAGGAAACAATTCCTGCTAGAATGTCTTGATACCTTTGTCTTGTAATAGAGTTTGACTTTTTGCATTTCTTGCTTCTTTCTGGTAAAAGTCTGTAACTAATTTTTTTTTAATTTTTTTTTTCTCTCTTGTGGTCCAGAACTGGGTGTCACCATATTACCTTGACAGTCATAGAAAATACTTTTCCATCCTTCCAAGTTTGTGGCTAACTTAAGTTCAGGAGTTTCTGTGTAGTGCTTTGAAAGTATGAAGAAACCAATTTCCTGACCAAGTTTTGCTTGGGATGCAAGTATCATAATGAAGTTATGTACTAAGGGATTTGTTGTTTGGTTTTTTTTTTTTTCTGAAATATTACCATTCTGGCATATTATACCTTTCATCTTTGCACTAATAATCAATTTCTTGGCTTGGCTACCAGCTACTCGTACTTCAGCAACTGCAGAAGAGAAAATCAAAGCACATATAAAGATAATGTTACAAAAGAAGAGGCAGGGATAGAGAAGGAGAGTTTTTTTCACACATTTTTGGAATAACCCTTCATAGTTGGTTGTTTACTGACTGATCCTTCCTAATATCAGCCTTTCTGGAGGAAACCCATTCTGATGCAGTGATAATGCTCTTCTGAAGTGTGGTGCTGGCTAAGTACTACATTTGTTTTAATTGTAATATCTTACCCAGCAGCAGTGAACTATTTCTCAAGAGACGGAAGAGATTGCCATGTCTGAAATGAGAAACTGAAGCACGCAGCAATAATTTGACCTGCTCAGTGTCATTCTCCAAGAAACCATACAAGCTTGGCAGGATACTCAGAAATTTGATGAAAAGGCCACGGAAACAGTAGTATTGACCTTCAACAAGGACATTTAAATTTCAGATTAACAATTGGTGCTGATATTAAAGAATACTTTTCTAAAGCATGATGTCACATTGCAAGCCTCCAGATTACATCAGCATTCAGAAGTTAACCTTTCATTTTTATCTCTTCTTTACATTAAGGCACTAAGTAATCCTGGAGTTTCTCTCATTAGAAGAAAAAAAAGAAGCCTTTTGATGGCAGGATTAAACAAATGTTTTGAATTTTTTATTTGCATTGTGGTTTTGTTTTTTATGTAACTTGACTTGCATTTCTTCTGTTTTTTCTCTGTTCCTTACTATTGTGTATTTCTTACTTTTCTGTACTGACTTCTAGTATGCATTGAGCTAGTTAGTGTTAATTGGAATGAATGTACTCTACACAGTATCCTTTCTAACAAAGTTTTAATGCTTCCCCAAAGTACCACAGCTTTTTCAAGGAATTAGATTTCTCCTGTTAACAAACATCCCTCTGTGTTCTCTAAAGGACAATGACTTTATATATTCTTTCTCACAGTAGTTTGAACAGTTTTTGATGTGATAAAAGTGAATCAGATGATCCCTGGATCCTGGAAGGAAGAGATCTGATATTCCTATTAGCCATAGCACTGCTTTCCAATTTGAAATGTTCACCTCTTCTAACCTCTCATTTAGTATCTGGCAATTATATATGTACATGTATTATATCTGCTATCCAGGGAGTCCCCTCTATGATAAAATTTTGAGGCATGACACATAAAATAAACATGTAAATGTTATTAATAGCTTCATTTCTGTAGGAACTTTATTAATGAGGAAAAAGGACAGAGAGCCTCCCTCTTCCTCCTACTTTTTTGCATCCTTTGCTTTCAGATATCCTGGTCATTTGTGGGCTTCCAGGGATGAAATTTCATTTTCTTCCACAGTGATACCATAGAATCATTTAGGTTGGAAAAGGCCTTTAAGATCATCATGAGAAGATGAGGTGCAGGGCACAGAGAGTCAAAAGCCTGAGGCAGGACATGTTGTAAGTCAACATAGGTCTTACTTTTTTTGCTTTTGGAAATAAGGAAATAGGCCTAGCCATAAGGTCTTTCTTAGAGTTCTTTTCAGCTCCAGTGAATACTAACTGGAACAAAGATACCTGGAACATAATATTTCTGGGTCAATATATGAAAATTTTCATTGAAAAATTTGGACTGATACTAACTTGAAGGGAGGGTAGCAGAGTATACTCATGTTATCTCTATACCAAGCAGGGAATTCTCTTGCATTCCCTATAGCCTTTCTTTAACAGTCTTGTCTCATAAACTGGAGATGGGGGATGTGCTTGCTTTTTATGTAGATATAAAGCAATTGTCAAATTTTCTTCCTTACAAAACCAACCACCATCCACCTTCATATGAAGCTATGCAAAGAAATAAAGAAGCAGAGGAGAAGCTTCTTGCACCTTCTTCAAACTTACACTACCAAATCTTATACATTAAAATTTCCTTCTATTCAATTTTATGAGAAATATTCAACAGGAGATGGTAAGTAAGAGCAGATTAAAACTAAAATATCTTGAGAAACTTACATATTTCAACTGTTGCAACAAAATACTAGAATTTACCTGTAAGCCACTGACTTAAATCTAAAGTTTTACATGAGTTTGTTTATATAGTGAATAATACCTTTAAGTGATGAGGCAATCCTAACTGAGAAACTTGAGGAAAAAAGAAATTAATCATATAGGCAGATGATTTGGGATACTGAATATTTTTCAAACATAAAATCAGAATTTATTGTCTGTGAATCACATCACAGTTGCTCTAAAACATTCATAAAGCTAAAAGGCCATAATTTCATTTAATTACTTGCATAACTACTAAAAAAGTTCCATGATATAAGTAGAGAATAAGATAAAAGGGTTCAAGACAGAGTTAATAACAATATTTTCTCATCTAGAAGAGTTGAATAAGGACAACTCAATCTCATTAGTGACTGATTTAGTAACAGAAGCTGCAATTCTCTTTACTGATGAATGTTTGTAAAGGAAAATGCCATTGCAACAGGATCTTTTTATTTCCATAAAGGGAATCTGGCAGAGTGTGAAGTATCATCTAAGTCAAAGACAGAAATGTCACAGCCATGTTTAATCAGGCCCAGGAGCAGAGGCTAAATGCCTAAATACAAGGAAATTATCATGCAATACTTTTTACTCTCTTTTATTCCCTTTGTATTTCCTATATTTAATTAGACTTGCCTGAAAGAAAAAGGTTCTGAAATGGAAATTAAGAGTTTGTGCCTTTTTAATTTCCAGTTTTAAAAACAAAATTAACCTCCTATTGGTATTGTTCAAGACATAGGATGAAGAGGTCAAGTTCAGTACTTTCTTTACTTATGTATTGTGTGTTTGGGTTTTTTATTAAAAAAACTACTAGCTGTTCTATATTCTTCCTTTCAACATAAAACTTCTTTTCTTTTTTAAGTCTCTCTAGAATGGTTTACAGATACTTTACAGATATGAGGATATGGAAAACTTAAAAAATTAGTATTGCAGTTCTGTTTTCTGTACTACAGGCATCAATTTAATTTTTGAAGATGAAGTTTCCCAATTTGGAATAATTTCCCTGGAAGTCAGATGGCTGTCAGTGGAGTCAATTTCTTTCACTCCCACTGCCTTTTTTGTGTGCAGTATTACTCTAAAAACTGAGAAATATTTCATAAGAATAAAGTCCATTGACATCAATAGCGCAAGACTGAAGAGAACTAGATTATTTTTTAATTTAAATGTACATATCTGAAAATGTAGACTTTCCTGAGAGCAATAATGTAATGTGCTCCAGGATTAGAATTGTGCTGTGATTTGAGGTTCACACTTATCCTCCAGGCACTTCTGTCAACTGTAATTGTCCAGTCCTCAGCATTAAGAAGGGGACAGGGAAGTGAAACCATCTGTCTGAATGAAAATGTAATTTTCTGGTTTTGCATATACAATTCTACACTAATTTTTCTCACTTATGTAAAAGCTCTCAGTTTTTTGGTTTTTGGTGGGGTTTTTTTGAGGTTCTCTAGCTGTAATGAATGAGACTCAACTATTTGTAGGTATTTTGTTCTTAAGAAGTTATGGGCTCTGCTCTTGTTAAAAACTGTCAGAAGTATCATTGCATTTTTAGATCAAATGTAGGCCTATCTAAATTATCTATCTTGAAAAATCATGAGAAAATACTTTTTCTTCCTTCTTTAGCTTACCTTGAAATATTATGGAAATATAGGATTGAATTCTGAAACACTTGCCTTATCTCTCAGTTTTGTTTCTGCTGGAGAAAATGTATAGTGCCATTTTAGCTGTATGAGTTTAGTTAAATCTAGAGTTTCTTTACCATTGTAAGTAGGGTTAAAGAAAGACTTCTTAAACTGTCATCTCCATAGTCCTTAAACTGACAGAAAAAATGTACCAGGGAAAGGAAAGTTAATTGGTTATTATCTTTTGTGTGTGTGATCTAATAAGGAGCATCTGAAAATGTTTTGTCTGATGCAAACCTACAACACCAGTTTTGAACATCCCACTTGATCTCAGTTTATGCTGTGATCTCCTAAACATTTTCAGGGGAATGTGCCGTTTGGACAAGTAAGAAGCAATACAGAATATTTATAAGTACTCTGTGCTTCTGCCTAATTTCTGGTTGTGCATGACAGTATAAAGCAGGCGTCCTTGTGTACAATAACTTTTATTTCATTTGCTGGTCATTTATGAGAGCAGCAAAGTCAATAATTTAGTCTCATGCCCTAACTGTGGCTGTTATTTCTATGGCATAATTTACATGTCAGTAGTATGAAACTCAGTGAACTGTGAGTAGCAAACACACTACATTGTTTTCCAATATGCTGTCTGAAATGAGATTGTGAGGAAAAGAGAATAATAAAATAAAAATTAGAAAAGGAAAGATTGGTTTGTATTTAAAATCTGCCATCCTTGGAGTATCTCATCAATGCAACAGAGGACTTGGCTGGTCTCAGTTTATGATCATCTCTCCTTATCTTGAATTACTTGTACTTCCATGTTGTGTATGAGCTATTTCTAATAGCAGGATAACCAAATAGTCTTGGTCTTGATAAAGGAACAAGAGAATATTAAGAAGTAAAAAAAATAAAACTAACCAATGAGAAAAAGGAAAGTGTTGTGTCTCCAACTCAAATAATAAAAAAAAAATTTACAACCCCTTCATTCTTGGATTCCCTGCTTGCTAGATGCCTGTTTTCCTTATGTTCTTACATGCTGTCTCCTATTCATAAGACCTCAATTCTATTATAAAAAAGTCACAGGGAAATATTTTTTTGTTTCTTCACTACTTGAAGCTTTCTCGCAGTCAGTTGCTCTCAGGTGATCTGTTCCTAAAGACTGAAACAGAAAAGGTAGTAAAGACTATTATTTCCTGGCATCATTTGTTTGCCATTCTTTCCCCATGCTGAGCAGCAGAGTTATCCATTCCTCAGTCCCTTGCTACACTGGATGTACTTGCAGAGTATATTCTTCCTATCCTTCAATTTTTACCAGGGGCATTTGCCTTTCCCAACGTGATAAGCCTATGCCACACATCTGATTGTAGTAAGACCTCCTTACACTCCCTGATGTTGCCTAGTTCCAGTTAAACTCCAACCCTCAATTTGTACAAATTTCGCCTTGAGTTGGTTTTTCATCCTAAATTATACTCCCACTAACAGTTGCAATGCCACTCTTTCAAATTCTAATTTGTGCTTTCTGGCCTCTGAATTATGATGACTGAATACAAAACCATTGTGACTCCCCTGGATCAGTGTCTGAAGAGGCGCTTCTACTCCTCAAATGAGGGAGATGAGTATTACTTGTCTGAATAAATTATTACCTCAAAACAGCAATATCAACTAGCAGAGTTGAGCCAGTGCTAACATACAGGTTCTATTAACCTCAAATTACCATTACAGATGAGTGCACATTCAGGTAATGTGCTGTATAAATAAAGCGTGCTACTTTATTAAATCAATACAAGAATAACAGACCTTCCAAGAGGGAAAATGCTGCCAATTTGTAAAGAAGGCTATGCAAAATGATTTGTAATTTGATTACCTCCAGCTTCTTAATATTGACCTCAAAAGTAGCCAATATGAGTAGTGATAAACAGTATGTTTTCAGAAAAAAAGCAAACCATTACGATAAAACCTCTTTTCAAGTTATCAACTGCATTTAATTATTCTGCAAGTGAATCAAGCCAACATATAAATCTATGGTGATTCCTCCTTATAGAAGAAAAACTCACAAGTTAATTCCTATCGGTCTTTGAAAGGTGAAAAGAATCTTCAGTTGTTCCATTTACTATATTTGAAAAAAAAAAAAAAAAAAAGAAAGAACAAAATCATAACCTCACTTCAGAATGTGATTGGATCCCAAAGAGTGTGGAAGGGCAAAAAATTATCTTTGCAACTATATTTACTAAATGATTGACTTTTATCAAGGTTGATATTAAATGTATCATTGTCTCATATGAAAAGTTATGCTATACCTTTAGAATACTGAAACCTTATCAAAATTTGGCCTTCATTATGAGTCTTGAAAACCTCTGTATATTGTATATAAACCTATAAACAGAAATTTTCATTCCTATGTACAACTGGTTGTATAATTCACCTTGAAAGTCAGCAGTGAGTTTAGCCTCATCCCTCATGATTTTAAAATGGTTTTCTGAAGCATTGTGCTCTTTTTGAAACTACATAGAAAATAAAACAGAACATCTGTATCTTTTCTTTATTGCAGGTTTTGAGGTCTTTTCTCAAGATCTTTTCTTGAGATCCATCTTTTGTAATGGAAAAAACAATGACTCACTTTCTACCTTACATGATATTTAACATCAAGTAGTCTGTCACTTCCATGAAACATTTTTTTACCAGTGATGGTGCATTCTCTGAACCATCTCTTATGGTAGTAGAGTCCATCATAAACATTTTAAATACGATTTTCAAAATAGTGCTGCAAGTCATTGCCCCAGGCTAGTAGGAAGTTATCTGTAATGCTAAACTACTGTGAAGGGTGTGTACACTAAAGTGTTAACAGATATCTCTCTGCAGTCCATCATGCCCTATAGTTCCCTATGTCAATTATAGCTGGTCAGGAGGTCATGAAAAATCATTTATTTGCATGTGCTGTGTAAAATAATAGCAGAGTAAAGGAAGCCTACACATCAAAAGAGCTGTCTCAATCCAATGAAGCATAGGGAATGACCCAAAAGTAAGATGTCGCCTCCAATCTTGAGCAATATCTGCTATGGCAGAGTTCGGTCATAAAACCATTTCTTTAAAGGATAGAGTGAGATCAGCTCTACTACTACCTTTTACTTAACTCTAATAGTCAAGACAGTGCAATATTTAAAAAAAATAACCAAAAACCCCACAAGCATTAAAATCATAGTTCAGTGACTTTTTATTTAGTTTTGAAATTGTTACTTGGAGCCTATTCACTCATCGAGGTAATTTTTTTTTTCTTTTTTTTTTTTTTTTTTTAAAAACTGAAGCAACTTTTTTTATTATTATTATTTAAAAAAGGATATAAATGTCAAAGGAGACAAATGGCTTATGCTAGATCTGTCTGCAAGAGGAGAAAGAAGATGCCCTTGGAAAATATAAAGAAAGATTGGGAGGACTTTGATAAAAGGTTGAACTAACTTTCTCTTCTTTATAATGCTTTAGAAGGGCAAAATAATAGAAAATAGGAAAAGGAAAGGAATAAGATATGTGGGAGAAGATTCTTTTATGGAGACTAAAATAATCAGGACCGGAGAGTGAATGGATCTGTGCAACCAGAAAGACAACATTCTCAAGGCATCACCTACCCTAATGTGAGGGCAAGAAAAACCAGCTCTTATCAGTTGAAGTAAAAATAGAGAAATAGTTACATCATAGAAAGAGCCAAACAAAAAGGCTTGAGGTAATAATAAACATTGCAGGCTTGTCCTTTTATGGGGAAAATGTACTCATTACAAGAATTTCAGGTAATCCTCAGTAAACTAATCATTTATTGTAATCAGTGCTTTCTATGAGAATTTGGACAAACCCCAGAATTTTCTGTGCTTTGGTTCACTATTTGTACTTTCCTAATTTGTAGGGTTATTTTGAGGATAAAATCTGCCCACCTAAATACTGTGTAAGCTTAAATTGAATAAGAGATGAGCTCAGTGTGAAACAAAGTAACATTAATATAGTCCATGGGATTGTCCATAATAGCTTATGTAGCTTAAACCAGTGAGTCTAAGAGAATGAGAATTATCCTCTGAATCATTTTGTCTTTGAAAAATCACAGTCATGTGATTTGAATTTAATTCTAGAAACTTCATTTGCAGTGTCAGTAACAACAATCTGTCAAAACAAGAGACTGTTTAGCCACTGTTTTGAATTCTTTGCCCATGGATAGCATGCTGCTAAAGTATCATGTGCTGTCAGAGGAAGATTAAATGAACTCATGAAATAGAGTCCATGAAGATGGCATAGTAATTATGACAACCTTAAGAAATTTAAGAGCTACAAATCTTGGATGATAGGCAAGTTCTTAAGAAGGATGTCATCTGTCTCCTCCATTTCTTTTATATCTTATATCTTCTTTATGACTGGAGCACCTCTCCTGTGAGGACAGACTGAGAGAGTTGGGGTTGTTCAGTCTGGAGAAGAGAAGGCTTTGGGGAGACCTTACTGTGACCTTCCAGTATCTGAAGGGGACCTACAAGAAAGCTGGGAAGGGACTTTTTAGGCTGTTGGGCAGTGATAGGACTGGAGGGAATGGATTAAAACTAGAGATAGGTCGATTCAGATTAGACATTAGGAAGAATTTCATCACCATGAGGGTGGTGAGACACTGGAACAGGTTGCCCAGGGAGGTGGTGGAAGCCCCATCCTTGGAAGTTTTTAAG
>WTSP01004331.1:72857-96561 GCA_025331215.1 Actenoides lindsayi | reverse complement strand
GGGAGGAGCGGCCGCTGCGGGGCGGGGAGGCCAGGCGCGGGGCGGCGGGAGCGGCCGGCTCTTCGCGGTGGCGGCCGCGCCGGGTTGGGCCGGGCGCTGCTGCCGCCGCCCCACTGCGCTCCCCGGCGCCCGAGAACGGGCTGAGCCGAGCCCCCTTTTTCCCTCCCCGCTCTGCGGCACTGGCGGGTCAGAGCAGGGGCCCGGGCGGCTGCCGGCGGCCGAGGCGTGGACCTTCCCGGTGCATGGAGCCGCTTGTGATAAACTAGCTCTGTATCTGGAGTAGAAATGAGCAGATTTCGGCTCCCCTCTGCCCATCAGTATGGTCACCTACTCTTGGGAGAAAATCGAGGCCTTGAAAGTCGTTAGCAGTCCCGCTGCTGCTGCTTTTAGGGAAGGTTTTGCTTTAAATTAAATGTCTTAAACTTGCCGTCTTAATTGAACGGGTAAAAACCTGAATATTGGCTCGTGTGTGGCAACGGATTTGTGACTCCGAGGGGAGGAATTTTCAAAGCAAGTTTCTGCCTTGTAGGAACCTTTGAAAATGCCGACGCCAAAGAAATAAGGGCTTACTTTGCCAATAATTTTATTGAAGTTAGACTTGAACGCAGGGGGGACCGGCTGGGTCTCTTTTTTTAGCCTGTTAGGTGTATTATGTTCATATGTGTTTCAGAAACTGTGCAAAGTGAATCAAGCAGAAGCATCTTACCTTTTTCTGCTTGATACACGACGATACTAATGCCTGATAACCGAGTGTTAAGGGATGTTGCTTGTTGAAGTAAGCCTGCTTTGCCTGTAGCTGTGGTCAAAGCTAGTCTTGCAAAAGGAAGAATGAAAACGTATGCTTGTTTGTCATTGATGTGCAATTGATGAGCAAGAATTGAGGCAAGTGTCCAGTGCAGTCACAGGGAAATTCCCTTTTTACGCTTGATTTGAACCTATTACATGTATGTTGCAAGGAGTGGAATTTTTATTTTGTTTTGTTTTCTCATTGGTCCTTTGGTTTTCTTGTAGGGACTTATTTTACGAAACTTTAAAGAGTACAGAACTCTTTCCTGCAGTATGGTTATAAAGAAATTTCAAAGAATGTGAAGTTGTTGGTAGCAAGTTGAAGTCTCTGTAACGCTAGTGCTTAATTTTCTGTTCTTCTACAATGAGTGCAGCTTTTTCAAGTGGTCTCTGAAGTCAGTGGGATTATTTTCATTGACCTTGATGGGCTCTGGTTATTTCAGGTCACAGCTTCTATACAGCTGTGGCCAATACAAATTCTTGTGTATATGTATTTTTTTTTTTTCTAAGCAGGTTTTTCTTTTCAGGTTTAATCATTCTTCTTAGTAGGCTTTAAATTTAATTTCTGAGAAATAAATAACAGAAAATGGTTCAAGAAGGTGTTAGAACTGCGATCGGGCTTGTCCATGACTATTCATTTTCTTCCAGAGGATGAAATGATAACAATTAAGTCAATGTACACATGACAAATAGTCTTTGCAAACAGTATGATTTCCTGTTCAAAATGAGTAGTGCCTCTGCGTTTTCGTGTTCAGTTACTTATTTAATCTTGTGCTAGCACTTGCTAGCTTACTTTGAAGTCTAGCATTTGGAAATGACAATCAGCCTGTTCATTTAAAACAAATCCAGTCTCATTGGAAAGGCACTTCATAGTCTTGCTTTTGTATTTTATTTTATTTTTAATTTAGGTTCAAAGTGTGTGATGTTAAGTATTAAGCAGGGAGGTTTTCAGTGTTAGACCAAACAGTGGGCAAATACATGCACTTGTGTTTGTTTACAATCCTGAAATCCATCATGGAAAGTAATTATCATAACACAAATTCGCCACGTACTGTGTTTTTGTATGGTTATTTTCTACTTTCTAACTGTTTCAGAGTGATGATGGAACCGAGCTGACAGCCAAGCCAAAGAGAAGCTTCTATGCAGCAAGAGATTTATACAAGTACCGACACCAGTATCCAGTAAGAATATTTTATGGTTTAAAATTGCCTTTTTAGTAGAAGACAGCACACAACCCAAACATTCCTAAACCTTTGTGGTGCCTAATAAATGTGAGAAATGAGGATCAAAAAGCTGATGCAGAGGCCCAACGTATGCCAATGGGAGAGGAGTGAAACTAGAGCAATGTCTTTTCACCCCAGGTGTACGTGCAAACACATGAAATGTGTAAGCCTGGGAACAGTGGTAGGAGCCCAGAAAAAGTCTTGTGCTTTGAACATCAAAGAGGGTAGATTGTAGAGTTTGCGCTTCTTATTATTTGTCTCTCAAGTTTCTTACATTGAAGTCAAGGTGCTGCAATGTGTGCTGCTCTAACCTCTGCCTCGGTTGGAGAAGGTACCAGCCAGAAGGAACTGGCAGATCCTTAAACCGAGTCTTTACATGCATGAGTAAAGCTCGGTGGTTCCTAAAACTCTGAATTGTTTCTGTCCTCAAATTATTCAGGGGGCAGAATATAACTTTCTGGATCCTCTTGAATAGGTTTTTATAAGCTGATAATGTCCAATTTCCTTTCTTTTAGCAGAACTTTAAAGATCTTCGATATCAAAATGACTTGTGCAATCTCCGCTTTTACAAAAATAAAATCCCATTTAAACCTGATGGTGAGTAGCCTGTGACAATAACAGTGATAACAACGGAATGCTCATTCAAAGTGAAACTGTAATGATAATTGCGGTGCTGACAATATAAATGTTTATATTTATATATTACACAGCTTGAACCTCCCCATGTTGAAGTAGTGTGTTGATAACACAGGAGTAGGCTGTGCTTAAACCAGAGTCAACTTTTGCTCTAGGGAGGTGGTGTTTTTCTCACGTGTTTTCAGCATGATGTAGTACAGGGCGTTGTTTGTACCACAGTTTTACAGTAGCAGCACTACCTTTTAGTAAATAAAGTTGTTCCACTGTGCTGCACAACCTCTTGCTGCTTGAATAGGAGTGGCAG
This sequence comes from Actenoides lindsayi, assembly GCA_025331215.1. NCBI lineage: Eukaryota > Metazoa > Chordata > Aves > Coraciiformes > Alcedinidae > Actenoides > Actenoides lindsayi. The sequence continues at coordinate 93,612 of WTSP01004331.1, read as the reverse complement.
GAATTAGGGTGTTATCCCTAGCAGTGTGTAAGGGAGAAAGAATGTGTTGTAACTACTTTATGTGAGATAATAATAATGAAGAAATAATTTCTTAAAGTCCCAAGTGTTTCTGATGGTGGAGCAGGAACCTCATATGCAGGGTTCTGCACAAGCACAGGAGGAGCTGAAAGATGACAAACCCTACTCTGGAGAGTTTGCAGACAAAGTATGAGAGACAAGAGGGTAGCAGACAGATGGGAAAGCAGAAGGAGACAATGAAACAGTGATGGTTAGAATGATAGACAGAAATCTTGGCACATGAGAGCTTAGCCATTGGCCAAAAAAAAAAAAATTTGCAGGCCAAAAATAAGCTTTAGAGAGTTTTAAATGAATGATGAGGAACTTACTTTGAAGGTGCTTGCTGAAAGATCTCAGCACAAGAGCAGCTTGGGAGTAAATACTGAAGTGCACGTTGGAGTGCAGAACAAGTGAGACATGGAGTCTGCTATTGGAGGCAGGATCAGTCTCATAGCAACAAGTGGCTTCTGATAAGGTAGGAAGGTATAGGTCACAAAAGGCTTTGGAAGCACAGGCTTTTGAAGCACAGTTTTTATTTGATGCTACAGAAGAGGGCTTCATAATGGAAGACTGCAAAGCAAAAAAAAAAGAGGCAATAGAAAAAAGCTGCAGTCTAGAAACAGGATCTTACCAGTGGCTTTCAGGGTAGATGTAAGTGTGACAAGAGGGCACTTTTGAACGTCAAGAAAGGTGGATATTGAGGTGCAAAATGTCAAAGTTCTGATAGGAAGCTGGATGGGAAGAAATGTTGAGCAGAAGGATTTAAAGATGTACATATGGTAAGGTTGAATATGAGAACTTTTTATAGGCAAAGTATTGATAACATCCTCAGCAAGTGAGGAAAACAAGTCAGGTTATGTGGAAGAAAGATAGGACCTTTGTTTTAATCATCTTGAGCTTTAGATGTCTGCAGGCAGATGCAGTGTTTTCAGCTTGACTGGAAGAAGAGTTAGATCTGTGAATCACCAATACAGAAGCAGCAAATTCAGGAGACGTTATACAGAGAACAGATACAGAAAGAAAGAGAATGGCACTGAGGTTGATGTGAACCTGAGGACCACATGAACCTGAAGCTGTAAGCCAGGAAATGAGGCGGGGGGAGGGGGGTGGGGGGGAGAATCCTTTAAAGTGTGAAACAGAGGAGCAATCCTAGAGGATTAGCCATGAGAAGAGATAGTCATGAAAGCTAGAAGAGGGCTTCCTTCCTAAAATTTGTAAAGAATTAAGTTTCTCTTAATATCTGAGAAGAAAGCCACAGTTGGTAGTGTCAAAGGTAGCTGATAGGCCATGGAGGCTGAAGTGTTGATGACTGTGAGTTCTGGTCCTGTAGAAGTTTTTATTGAGAACAGGAAAGAGTAGCTACCACCTTGACCTAAAGTCTGTAGACCTGTGAAAATGTTCAGAGGGAGTCTAAGCTACCATGTTAGGGAGTGATCTACTGGGGAATGATATTAAAAAAAGACATTTCTAGTGCAATACCAGATCTGAAGTTTTAGTTCCATGACCTACAGACTTAGCTTGTGGTTCTGACTCAGAGCTGGTTAGTCTGTCTCTCTGCCCTGGAATTCAGCAGCAAGTTTTCCAATACTTGAAATATAGGTTGGATGTAGTGTAGTGATGGCACAAGGTTCTCTTTGCAAGGTCCATTTCCAGTCTTGCCCTCACTGGAAACACCAGATTCTTAGTAGCACCTTTGACTGGTTGCTTTCTCCATTTCTTGAAGAGAAGTACCAAATGAGTTCTCATTTGTCATTGACACCCAAGTGGAAATTTTCAATGGGGAGAGAGAGTTCTCTAATGTATAATAGGAGTTTATCAATACGGGGGTTTGGTCTTTTTAGGACACTCCTGTGCTATTTGACTTTGGGAGAGGCTGTGTGGCAGTGATAAAACTGTTGTTAGTTTCCGAGTAGAAACAGACTTAACACTGAGCATTCATTCCTGGAAAGGGACTGTGCGGGTTTGGGAACAAGGAACATCCTTTTATGTACTTTGTGTATTTGTGCAGTGTCTGGAATAGTGCTCTGGCCTGTGACTGAATTTTGTGAGCACGATTTCAGTACGAAGAATGATTAATTTCCTTTTACATGTACTTTGTCCCCTTTTTCTGTCACTGTGTCTATTGAAGAGGAAGTGACCAAACTCCACAACTGTTCTGAGATCACTAAAAGCTGAAATTGGCATTTGTCGAGAATGACCTGAGAACCCATGGTCAAACTCGTAGCAATGGCAGCAAGAGTCTTGGCCACAGCTAAGAAAATGTTGCAAATGGGAAATCTATTTGTAGCTGGAGAGATTCCTTCTTGGAATGGGAGGTTTTTTAAAGAGTTGAGTCTTTGTTCTACTGAGATACATAGATAGATACAAATATAGACATATAGATAGCAGAGTTTTGTTATGTTAAAGCAATGATAAGTGATTCACTATGCACTATTTTATGTAAGTGATTTGTTTCTTACCAGTCAGTATGATAGCAGGATCTAAAAGATGAGAACTTTGGGGGATGTCTGTTTTAGAGAGGTTATTGTCACATACCCTCTGCTGGTAGGTAACTCAGTGTAAGTCGATTGGTTTTTTGTGTATATTGAAATGAAAAATAAGAGATTTATAAATTTTATGTTTTAGTAACTAAATTCATTTTAAATTAAAATGAATTTATTTATGGCTGTAAAAGACCTTATTTCACACAGTATGTGAAGGAGAATTAAAGTATGTATTCTATCATTATGTTAGCTTGGCCTGTACTTTATGTAGCTGAATGCTGTACCTAACAGTTTTCAAATTATTTTTATGCAGGGGTTTATATTGAAGAAGTCCTAAATAAATGGAAAGGAGACTATGAAAAACTGGAACATAATCACACTTACATACAGTGGTTGGTCACTTATTACCTATTTAAGTTTCAAAGTATTAATTTGATAATAATAAGTGTTCATATACCGTGAGCCGTAATGGGCTTTTTCTTTTAACAGGCTTTTCCCACTGAGAGAACAAGGTCTGAACTTCTATGCTAAAGAATTAACTACATATGAAATTGAGGTAATACAAATTGAGCTCAGTACAAACCATCACATTAATTTTGATACATAATTGCTTTTTTGTTATGCAGAGTTGTTTTATACAATGCAGAAGTACTTGCTTTAGTGCCACTTAGAATTTTGGATGTATTCTTTGTTTATTAGGAATTCAAGAAAACAAAAGAAGCAATTAGAAGATTTCTTTTGGCTTACAAAATGATGTTGGAGTTTTTTGGAATAAAACTAATTGATAAAACTGGAAACGTAGCACGAGCTGCTAACTGGCAAGAAAGATTTCAACATTTGAATGAGTAAGTAATGACATGCACTCCACACTCTAGAATTGCCATAGAATCTCTTCAGCCTTTTTTTTCCCCCCCTAGAAAATGGGAAGATATATTTTCCAAAGATTGCCAGGAAAAAGAGAAAAAGAAATAGTTAATGCCTGGTTTGTGTCAAATGTGTACACTCCTCCTTCCCCTTTTTTTGGAGTATGCTTCTCACCCATTACCAGTCTAAATGACATCATCGAATTCCCTGAAAATACAACTTCAGGTGGTGCTGAAGAAGGTCACAGTTCCAAATTATTTTGTTTATCATGCTACTGAACACATTTTCACCTGATCCCGAAGTGCTGCTTTTCAGTTGGAAAGAACGAGTGGCTTATCTTTGTATTCACATTTCTTTTTGAGAAAAATCAAATTCTTCCCACCTATATGTAAGATAAATAACAAGATTTCACTCCCTTCTCAAAACACGAAGTATTATGTATTTAATGCTTTTTAATTGCAGTGCTTAACTGGATTTGACATTAAGTCAAACTTTAGCCCACCTTTCAGCAAATTACATCTGTAGCTTCTCATTGGCATGTTGTGGAGCCTAAGTTTTTACTGAATTTTATCCCATGTGTATTAATTGTATCAAAATCTCTCTTCAAATCTTATGGTCTCTCTTTCTTTTAATAGCTCTGACCTTAGAGTTGAAGATTGTTTTCTTGCAGTATTTTGTTCTTGCATCCAAATAAAAGCATGTAGGTAGAATTGCTGATGGGTAATGTTGGTGAATACTGGGAATAATTTCTTGTTCATTTCATTTAAATATTATATGAGCCAATATGGGTGTGGACACAGACTCGGGCCACAGAAAAAACAGGGTTTCCAGGAAGCCCAGATCTTACTCGGGGCACATTTTTACACTGTAGTTCCTATTTCTCCCAGTTTTAAGTCAAGAATTTGGAGTCTTTTTACATACTTTTAACCATCTAAAATGTAGCCATATAAGTTTTACTGTTTACTTAGGTATACTTTGAGGGAGAAAACTCTTCACAAGCACTTCCAGAAAGTTGGTTTATTTAATTTATCATAGACACTTTCTATGACAGTGGGACGTGGTCTCTAGAGGTGCCTGTTTTTGTCCCAGAGCTGACTATCAGAAATGCAGGTACCTAGTCTAGACTGGAGACCCAGCTTTTAAATAGCTTAAGTGCGATGAATTGTCTTCTGTAGCTGCATTAGTGCAATACACCACAGAACCCTTGTTTTATAAAATGACTGGGTTTTCTTCTCAGAATACATACAGTAGAAGGAATCAAAATCAGTGCACACTTGATTTTGTTGTTGGTTTGGTTTGGTTTTTTTCAGCCTGTTGCCTCAGTGCATTTTACTAATTTTCACTCACGACATGCTAGGAAAGGAGGTGTTAGCAAGCTTCAGCAGCTGGGAGAAATTAAAGTACAGGAAGCTTGAAGTACACACCTGGAGTGATAAAAAGGCATGAGGAATTGCAGTTCCAGTTCTGTATCTGTAGTGTTGGGTTTTTTTTTCCTGATTCAATGGATTTTTGGTTTTTTTTCCCCCATCCTTTTCTTCCAAAGGTCTCAACATAACTACTTGAGAATCACTCGAATTCTGAAAAGTCTTGGTGAGCTTGGTTATGAGAGTTTCAAATCTCCCCTGGTAAAATTTATTCTCCATGAAGCTCTTGTGGAAGATACCATTCCAAACATCAAGCAAAGTGCTCTAGAATATTTTGTGTATACTATTAGAGACCGAAGAGAAAGGAGGAAACTCCTGAGATTTGCCCAGCAACATTATACGCCCTCAGATCATTTTATCTGGGGACCACCAAGAAAACCGAAGTCAGAGGGAAGCAAAACGAACAAAAAGCCAGCATCTCCAATTTCTATTAACAATAGTTACATTTCTAAGCATAAGAAACCGAAAGAGCCTAAGAATACGTCAGCAAGTGGAAGCTCAGCTGGTAAAACAACTGAAGAAAGAAAGGTAGAACTCACAAAGAACAGGGAAGAAAATGACCAGGATGAACAAGAAATGAACAGTGATGACGTTAGGCAGAACAACAGTGAAAAGAACAGTGACACTGATACCAGTCAGCTTGCAAAATCAGAAGAAATTCGTGATACTTCAGACAGAAAGGAGGATGCTTCTCATTCCCAAAAAGATGATGAAAATCTGAACGATGACTGTGGAAATCACCCAGGCACTGTAGAGAAAGAATTATGTGACACTGAGAATCCTTCAAATAACGCATCAGCAGATCTACAAGATAACGTTGATAAGGATACGCTTTCAGGGGGAACCACCACAAGAAACAAGGATGAGCTCAAATCATGAGTCTGAGGTTAAAAATCTTTATGGTTCATACTGAATGAAGCAAATTATTCATTGCTCCTTCACTTTGGGTGAAATTTCCATCTAGTATAGTATAAAATGTTCATGAGACTATGCTCGTTGAGCACACATCAGATTAGGCTTCTGTTAGGTTAATGAATTTTATTTTTGTCAGCCTCTGTTTATCAGCAGTCAGCCAGGTGTGGCTCTTTAAAACAATCATATATATTCAAAGCTAAGGAATTAATTATCTTTTCCAGACAGATTGCATAGAAAAGGTATCTATTTTTTTTGCCACGAAATTAATCCAGTGTTTAAAAGTGTAACTTACTGGAAAGCCTTGGAAGATCATAATTTTTAAGTTTCTTTGACTGTATTTTACTTGTTGATTTCCTTTTCAGAAATGACTAGAAATTATTTTGAAAGCCCAGTTTTTTCCCTAATTGGATATTTTGATTTTTAGGCGTTATGTTCATGATTTTATGGCAGTATTTGCACAGCATCTTTTACGTTGGATTAGCATCCTTGTTGGAGACACTTACTAACAGATATCAAAATATCCTGTGCAGCTGGGTATTATTGTATACTGAATAAAAGTTTAACTTAGAATGAAACTGTCCACAGCTTTTGGGTTCAAGAGAAGTGTCACTTCAGGCTTCTTTTAGTCCCTGTTAAGTTCTCCTGATTCAATTGTTAATTGTTACTAGTTTGAGGAAGGGATCTCTTTGATCACTCAGATTTGGTCTCAGTGTGAAAGCTCTCTGTTGATCAGCTGTAATAAAACAATTTCCCCCAGCTGATTTCAGCACCTGGAAAGCCTCTGGACAGCTGAAAAGCAGCATCTTCACCACAAAGTACTGCTTAATCATCAGAGAAAATGTCACCAGTCCCGTCCATCTGGATCTTACCTGAACTTGGATGTTTCTTGACCAGTTTTGGGTAAGGTCTGCACAATGCTGAACCCCCTATTGATGGTCTGAGAGAGAAAGGCAGTCCTGCTACTTCCTTCCAGCTATTTCCTCTCTTTGCTCTCTATCAGAGATCTTTCACAGTTTAATGTTATTTTGATCATCAGCTGAAACCTGACATGGATATGTCTGCTGGCCTTGGCTGGAGCCCAGCAGGTAAGAGTTTCCCAGTTATGTTATTTTGCAACTTTCTTCACACTGAAGGACCATCTGCTTTCCCTGAGTACTCTCTTCTGACTTCATGCCATTCAGTCAAACAAGATAGTACTCAGCAGGTTAGTTGTGTAGAGTATGAATTAAAAAATAATGCAGGTAGAGCTCACACTTTCTACAGTCCTAAAATAGTCTAAAACTTCTGTATCTATTTTCTATTTGAAAGTGTATATATTATCCACTGCCTTTAATGTATTTTTGATGAAATATTATCAGGCAAGTGGCTGACTACAGTTTGAGTGTCAGGAGTGCTACAGGACTTCATTCAAATATTTATAACTCTAAATAACAAAGTCTTCAGGGGTTTCAGAGTGTAGACAAATGTATTTTTCAGTTTCACTAATTCCCATCATGGCAGTGCATCATCCATTGCTCTCCCAAGTTAGCACTGTTTCTTGGGATCAGATAGAGTGGCAGTTGGAGATCTTGGTACACATGGACAGAGACGTATCCTCCTTCTCCTGTGCTGACTTGTAAGGAAAGGAATGTATGTACATGCATTTTTTTGTTGTTCTAAGGGTAACCCAGGTAGCTCAAGGAGAAATTAAGTCTGTGTGAGCACAAATGCCCCAGAGAATTCCTTCAGCAGCTACTGCCTCTAAAGCTGGAAAAGTGCTGAGAAGTCTTTCATGATACCCTGGATTTGAACTAGGACCCCCTTGTTCATGTTTGCCTCTGACCTTCAGAGCAGAAGGGGACGGGAAATGCTGAGATAAAATTGGTCTGTTTAGTTAAGGATTTGGACCCCACACATACGCACAGGGAGGACAACCTCATGTTCTGCCAATGGCTTTTAAAATCTTGAGTGCCTAAGCATGCCAACTTAATAGCGTTGGTTTTACATAGTTATTTCTTGAATGGCATAGAGAAAATTTATACCATGTGTATAAGGAGCATAACTACAAGGTAGGTAGTTATATAGAGCCTTCAATTTATGGACTATAGTATTAAGGTTAAACAGTTTTTAAAAAATGCATAGTGTTCAACTGAAGTAAGAGATGCTGGGGGTGTTATATTTATACTGTAATTTGATTGAACATCGATGACCTCAGGAGATCTTTTGTCTACTTAACAAAGGAAAAAAAAAAAAGAGAGAGAGAAAGAGAAATCTTGCTCTAATTTTAAACGTATGGGGATGTGCATCCAAAAGACTTCTCTGCAGTATTCTGTTAATGTTACACAGCTTTCACCTGTATGTGCGTGCTGATTGTCCTTTCATAATTAAGTACATAATGTACTTCTAATCTGGCAGGGCTGTCTGCATTAAGGGCCCAGTGTATCTGAAAATACAGTCAAGAACTTTGGAACTCATTCTTGTTAACTCTGTTTTGTTGTTTGGGATTTTTTGTTTTTTATATAAATCCACAACTCAGTATATTTCAGTTTTCATAGATGTGAAGCGAGTAGTGGCATGACAATTGCCTACAAAAAATTATGGGGATTAGGTGAGATATTTTTTGTGTCAGGTGGGCTCCTGCACTCTGTAATATTTGTTTTATAGCTTTATCAACAGAATGACTCCCACGGGACACTTCGGCTTTAACTGACAAATTCTGGTCTATGTAAAATGTGGTGGTTTATCATTCTTTTCATGGAGGAGTTGTTTCTTCTGATTTTACAAGCACTTAAAAGGAGGATTAGTTTCAGGGCAATGTATTCCATTGAGATTTGTGAGGATCGGGTGGGTGCACTGCATGCATTTCATTGTAGAATCCTGGCCTGAGCAAACAGAAGCACCTTGTGCTTGAAGTTTCTAAGTATTGGCTTTTGGGTTTACAGCAGAATATATGTTGAAACTATTGTATTCTTACAAATGCCAATACTTAGTTATTTAACCATATAGTTCAGAAACCGAGGATGTGCAAAGAAAATCAGAAAGTTTGCTCACTGTTAAACTTGGTTTTGTCTTGATATACACTTAAGTATTCAGGGATTTCTGTGTACTTACTACAATAATGTATTTTGGCCCAATGTTTTGCTAGAATCTGAGCTATTCATTTATTAATTGAACAGAACCTCCCATACAGGGGTTCTTTCCTACTAAGTACATCCAGTTAGCCCCTAGTACTGTTAAGTGGGAATAGTGTGTATGTGCACACAACTGTGAATTTGATTTTATATCCTGCAGTGATGGGCTATGAATGCACAACTTGACAGAACGTTACTCAGTACACAATATGCAAATGGAGGTGATCACACAAACCATGCAAAAAAGTAGCAGTTTAAGATTAGGTAAGCTCTGTCCCCTACTATCTGGGATGTAACTGTCCTCAGTACGTGGTACTGTGTTGGTCTAGAGACTGAAAGCTTGGGTACATGAGGTGTGCACCACAGATCATTCAGATTAGAAGAACAGTTGTTTATGTGCTCGTATCTAGGAGCAGAACTGAGCTCTTGGTGTTCATACTGCTCATATTTAAAGGCATGATCCTGAAGGATGCTAAAAATATTTGCAGTAAGCCTTTGAGAGCTGTTCCTTGGCTTGGTGAAATCCTCAGTTTCCTGTTCTAAGATTGCAGCAGTCTGATGTGTTAGGTATTTGTATAGTCGTAGCTACTATTTCATGTAACCTGGTGCAAGCCTCCTTGAATTATTTCAGGATAATTCTAATCATTTGCAGTTGCATATACCTGTACTATAACCAGAAAGTTTACAGACTTCAGAAGCTTTGTATAATTTTGATAGATGATTCAATAAGGTAAGTCAAGGGAGATTTAGTAGATTTAAATGGACAGCAGCTCTTGTTTGGTTTTAAACCAAACAAAATGTATGTGTATCTGTTTAATTGATTTAAAAAAAATTATTTTTTTTTGAGCATTTCTTTTCTGACAGTTGTAATAGTACTGATAAAATATTATGGTAAGATATATATGTTTAAGTGAAAATGTAACTCTACTCTGCCATACTTTTACAGGTAAAATATCATATTGAATTTCCTTGATAAAGGCTGTATTTATGAATAAGGTGCAAGTATGTGAAGTAAGTTTTGCCATTAATAAAATTGTGACAATATCATGCTAGTGATGTACATTGTCCTAAGAACTACCAGTGTGGATCAGAACCAAAGATGTTTCTAAGCCTTGTATCCTGTATCCAGCAGTGGCCACCAGGAGATGGTATGGAACAAAGCAACAGAAAAGGTGACCCCATTTTTCACCAGGAATTTTTCCATTTTTGAACTCGTGGTATCTTTCAGCCTCCACAATCCCTTGTGGCTGTGATTTCCATGTTTTAATCATGCTTTGTATGGAAAAAGTAATGTCTTGTTTGTCTCAGATCTGTTTATTTAAGAATTGCTATTGCATTTGAGCACAGTTACTAAAAGTACTGTAAGATGAACAGTGATCCACTTCAAGTCAGTTTTTAAAAGCCTTGAGAGAGTCTAATGATAAATACCTGCTTAGGGGGAAGATGTCCTTAGGAGCTCCTGTCCTTAGGAAGAAGAGGTCTGCTTAGGCAGAAAACTTGTCCTATATTGATGACATTATCTTACATGTCCCTCCTGAATAATTTTTTTTTATACATAGTTCCTTTTGTATGAAGTGTTAAAAATCAGATTCCAAACCACAGAGCAGAATTTTTTTAATTTATTTTTTTTCCCCCTATTAATGTAAAAGCAAGATCAGTGAAAGGCAAAACCTATGCCAGGCCTACATCTGGGTGAGGTACCTCTGGATTTGGAGTCATCAGCATCAATGGGTATAATGTTGTGATCATGTAGAAGACAGAAGTACTGTCTGTGGTTTGCTGAGAACAATACTCCTCTTTCCACATTTTGGTAACTTACTTTGATGTGTGCCCTCAGTTCCAATTGCAAGTGCAGTAACTGCTCAAAAGGTGTTTTTGATGGCAACTGAAGCCTGAAGATGAAGGAAGGGTCAAAAAGGCCTAGGCATGAGCAACCTCCGTTCACGTCATGGTCAACACTGTAGTTGCACTACTAGCAGGTATTAGATGCAATTCTCCAATACAGTGTCTCTATAATGTCTCTGTGCTCTGTATTGCCTATGATCTATTTATTTTCCTGAAAGCTGTGTTCTTGTTCCAGCCCACGTTCTTAAGTATACTTACGTAAGACCATTGGGGAAAGCAAGAGTGTACTTTAAAGAATATATTTCATACATGCCATACCTAATAGACTCCTAAAAGAGAGTTCAAAAGCTATAGAGATCAATTAAATAGAGGCCTCCTGTGGCTTTCCACTTACAATCACCTTTATAATTATTTTTCAAAAGTATTAAGCTGTTTGCTATAAAACAACAGATGTGAGAATTGGCGAATTGTTCTGGAAGAAGTTTCTTACTTTTGAGAAACTCAGCACTTTTTAATTCTACCATGCTTACAAGTCTAGTGGCATATTCATCAACTAAAGTTTCTTGTGAATGATACTGAATGTATTTGCTACTGTGTATTTGCTATGTGAAAAATCATTGTTTTGCAGTTAAAAAAAAAGGGTTATGACACATTTTTGGGATCTGCTGAAGCATGTTTGCTAATCATTAGTTGCCTTTTTTTTTCCTGTGTTTTAATCTGTTCCATGGTTGTTTGCCCTTTATGCAGTTTGAGTTTCAGCAACAGATGATTAGGTATAGTTTTTCCACTGATAAAATTTGGAAGTATTGTAGACTTCATCATTAAACTACATTCTAAGGAAAAAAAAGTGCGGTAAAAAGAAAAACACCAAAACCCTAGAGTTTTTACTTGCAAACTGAAGCAGCTACGTGTCCGTTTTTATGAATGATCCTGCTCTCTTCTCTGTATTCCTTTGCAGTGTTTAAAGAATGCCATGCATGTTTGGTAGTACCAATACCATATGTATGTGGTAGGAGTGGTAACCAGTTTCTGGAAATGTAATGCACTATAAAGATATATTTTATAATTCTGTAACTGTATGGCAGTGTTATGCCAAAAAAAAAATAATTGTATAAACATAAAAAGCAATAGTTTATGTTGCTTTCTGCTATATTTTAAATTGTTTGTAAACTGAAATACTTGGATTTCCTTTCAGGTAAATATATTTTTAATAACAGCAGCCAAAAACTCTAAACTAATAAAGCTTCTTCATTAGTAGCATTGTTTTAGCACCATATATAAATATTGTGTAGCTTTAATAATGTGTAATTGCTGTTTGGTGCTTGTTTGTATAGTCTTCTGTAAATGTATTAGCACTTAAAAGTAGGGCATTAAAGGCTCTGGTCCTCCTTTTTTGTTGTCAGTGGCAAAACCACCATGGATAGCAGAGCAAGAAGGGAAGGCCCTGAGTGAGCTTTATTAAAATTTTGGGGGGTTTTGTTTTATTTTTAGTGTAAGGAAAATACATACTGTTAACATTAAAGGGTAAAATATACATTATCATACAGACAGAAACTCTCTGGAGCAGTGCCAGCTACTGGCTATTGCTGCTTAACCTTAGCAAGAAAACATTTAGCCTGCTGGTTGTATTTATCCTGCACTGAAGCTGTAAAATTGGATGTCTTAGCTCCTTTCCTCCCCAGTTTTCTAGTGAGATTCACATGGTGGGACTGCAGAATTATACAAGGCCCAGCAAGTCTGGAGAGGGTTTCCTATTCTCACATATTTCTTCTCAAAGCCAGGAGAAGCAGGTGCTCTTTATTCAAAAGGGGTGCTTCAGACATGGTCTGTGTCTCAAATGAAGCTTTGTGTTAACATACCTACATTAACTTGGGTGTTGTCAGGCCCCCCCCAGGGGTGGGGGTTGAACTGGTAGCCAATAACACAATGTGCTAGTGTGTTGGTTTTCCCCAGAAAATTCAGTTCTAGGTCTCTGAGGCAACGGTGACAGTTCATCTGCTCCTTGGCAAAGATGGGCTGTAAGGCAGTTGCTCTTCTATCCTTGTGACATAAACTTCACAACTAAAGGGCCATGGCCTGTATGTAGACACCGTAGTTATGTTGGTGGCTGCTGTACCAGCAACTCCAGACTTTTGAGCATGTCTGCAGTAAAAAGATGATTCCTCTGTGAGCACAGACCCTGCTGGGTGCCAGGGCCACTTCTGAAAAGTTTTGTTGAGGCCCATTACAAGGATAAGAGCATAAACTGGTATCCCAAATCTACCTGGTCCCAGTTAAGACAAACCAGCTTCTGGAGCAGGTGGAGCAAGAAACTGATGGGCCCAGCACCCAGCACCTTGCCTGCTGCCTCCCCTAGCCAAAGGGGCAGGCACCTGCTGAGGAACACAGCCACCCACCATCTGCCAGGGCCTTGGGGTCAGTAGGGGAGCCAACTGCTCCGTCCCCACCTCCACAAAAATATGATGGATGGAAATACATGGGTATCTCTCTGGGCATAAATTCACATACCTTGCTTTATCTGGGGGGTAAAACGTAGGAAATTTTCAGCTGCTAAGGATCACACAGAATGTGCTTCCACGCCGGTGGGAAGAGCACGCAACAAAGAAAGGCCAAAAATGACAGCACTTGTATTTTTGCAGGGAGAGCTGGGAAGCATTTTTATTATGCATAGAGTGGCGGTGGAGACAGCTGAAATAAATCTAAACTACCTCTGTTGTTTAGGGAATTAAACAGCAAAGTTTTGGTTTTAATTTTGTTATTTCGCTGAAATATTTTTCTAGCAGAGCTGTGCCATAAAACTGGGATGAGAATATTTTATTTTGATGTATGTGAATGATCTTGAGCAAGGCCTAAAAATGTTTATAATGATCACATTAATTGCAAAAACGTCATTTAGTAACAAAACCTGGGAATAGCCTTCTTAAAATTGCATTTTAATGGATTTATTTTGCTTTGTTTGTCTGGGATGTGGAATAAACTGGAATACAAATACTGAATATCTTCACTCCTTGGCCAAGCATTATAGGGCCAGGGCAATCCCAAGCACAAATACAGGCTGGGTGGAGAATGGATTGAGAACAGCCCTTCAGAGAAGGACTTGTTTGATGAGAAGCTTAACATGACCCAGCAATGTGTGCTCAAAGCCTAGAAAGCCAATCACATCCTGGGCTGCATTAAAAGAAGCATGGACAGAAGCTCAAGGGAGGTGATTCTGCCACTCTTCTCTGCTCTGGTGAGACCTCACCTAGAGTACTGTGTTCAACACTTGGGCCCCCAGCGTAAGAAGAACATGGACCTGTTAGAGCAAGCCCAGAGGAGGGCCACAAAGATGACCAGAGGGCTGGAATGCTACACCCATGAGGACAGGCTGAGAGGGTTGAGGTTGTTCAGCTTGGAGAAGAGAAGGCTCCAGGCACTGTGGCCTTGCAGTACTTAAAGGGGTCCTACGGGAAAGCTGGGGAGGGACCTTTTGCAAGTGCATGTAGTGATAGGACAAAGGGTAATGGCTAAACTGAAGGAGAGTAGATTTAGATTAGTTGGAGGAAGAAGTTCTTTACTGTGCGGCTGGTGAGGCACTGGAATAGGTTGCCCAGAGAAGTTGTGAGTGCTCCATCATTGGATGTGTTCAAATCCAGGTTGGATGGGCCTTTGAGCGTCCTGGTCTAGTGAGAGGTGTCCCTGTGCATGGCTGACAGGTTGGAACTAGATGATTTTAAGGGCCCTTCCAACACAAACCATTCTATGACTCTTGTGACTGCAGGGTATCTGCAGTTTAAAAAAATCCTCAAAAGAAGCAGCAAAAGTATTTACCAAAGTATTTTGTGACTAAATAAAGATGTATAACAGAACTGCTTTTTAAATGTTAGCTTCACATGCCTTCTGAGGTGGATTACATTGTAGTCAAAACTCTAGTACGACTTCATTGACTCTATTGTATCCAATATGACAGTTGCACTTCAGCTCCATGAGTGCAGTTCTTCAAAGTGTGGCTGTCTTCAGTGTGGGCAGGAAGAGTGGATGGTTAGAAACACTGGAGTCCTCAGTTTTGGCCCCATCTTGGAAGGCTGTCACTCCTGGCTGGCACAGAAGGCCAGTAAAGCAGAGTCAGGGGTCTGGGTTGTGACATGGCCCTGCTCCCACCCCTCCAAAGATGCTGTCATCAAACATGCTTTGTTTCCCTGTAAGGAGATGAGCTGAAGATTTGGCCTTCTCAGAGCTGGCCTGGGCTCTGCCACTCATGGTCAGGGTCCTGGGCTGGGCAGGGGATTGTTCTGCCTCACCACTGGGGTCTGATTCCTGCAGGCTAAGTTATGTTCCCAGAGAGTCCATTGACCTGCCCAAGTGCAATTACTTGCAGCAATTACTGGCAGCTCAGACCTTTCCTTGTAGTTAATATTGGTCTCAGTGTTATGGGGTGAGCTTAAAAATAAAACTATTTTCCAAGAATTCCCCCTATGAAAAGCCAATTTAAGAAGGTTTAATTAGGCCCAAGTATTTGCATTATCTGAGAAACTCTTGGAATTCTTTTAAAATAACTTTATATAGTATATGCAATGCATTAGATGTTTTTGCAGGCAATATTCTATAGACATCGTAATTTCCATGCTTACTGAATGTAGGAAGAACATTTAAAATTCAACTGGCTCTTTCTATTTTTATTTAATGTATAAATCAGACATAATTCATGCACAGTTCCTTCCAGGTTTAGACATTTATCGAGCGCTATGTATGGTTATAAACGTTTTGTGGCAGCTGTTTCAAATTTCAGAATAGAAATAGAAAAAAAAAAAAAAAAGAAACCTCACATTTTCACTTCTCCTATTTCCTTTGAAAGCTTAAACAAGGAAGCTTCTAATTTTCTGCTTTCAAACTGGCAGCTGAAATTAGGGCCTTGAATTACTTCTGAGAACGAGGACTTGGGACCTTCAGCCCTACATGGGATCCTCAGTCACTTGGAGGCAAATCTGTAGTACCTAGTTAACTAAAAATGCAGAAACGTAGTAGAATTTTCCAAAGCTACAAGGCACCTAATGCTGATACTCAATTAATGAGTGCTCTCAGGAAGTCTATGAAGGATTTCTTTGCACCTAGAGGAAGCTCAGGAGCAGTCTAGTTCTTCAGTCAGTTTGGTTATCGTGAAACTCCACATTTTAACTCTTCACTTAACAATAAGAGATATTTTATTTTTCTCCTTTTTTCCTTTACTTCAAGGAGGCAGTGATAATGGCAGCCCTTTTACAGTTTAAACTGTAAACCAAACCTTTGCTATGCTGACATGCGCATGACAACAGCACCCCCCAAGCTGGTGGTTGCTTCTTACTCATCCTCAGTCCTGCCACTGCACACTCAAAGCCACTCCTGCTTGGCAATCATGACCAACTGTGAGCGCCCAACATCACATAACTGACCTGGGTAATTAGCACTGGTGTCCATGGTCCTTCATGGCCTCAATCACTGTGGTAGAGATGATCATGTCCAGGAGCTCTTCAGTGAGGAAATCCGGCTCTGAAGTGGGCATCTGCTCTCTCTTCCCCACACCCAAATTTGGCCCCTTTGCAAGGTGGTTGAGTTTTGAGGCCACTCTCAGCCCTGGGACTCCACCTCAGGCTATATGCTGCCCGATCCTGGCAGGGATGTTACTTTCCGGGCTGCAGCAAGTGCCTTGCCCTGCTGCTCACCGATTCTTTCCTTGCTCATCTGCTGCTCCTTACCTAAAGCAGAAGCAGTCTTTCCATGTGTCTCTTCCTTGCACTTTTTCAAGGGTGGGTAGTGGCGCATCAGTGTGTTGTTACTTGTTCTGGGGACGCTTTCCTCAAGCCGTGCCCGTATTTTCAAGCCTTTCCTATTCTATCCTTAAACTGTGCAGACACCTGGTGCCAAGCTCCACCCACCCCGTGAGATGATAACAAACCCATGACCTACATGCCAAGGCAATGCAGGCTTGCTGGCAGTGAGGAGCAGCAAGGAAAGACCACCATCCCTTGGGAAATGGACAGCCCACCTCGGGTCCAGTCTGCATGGGGAGTGGCATTGCTTTTAAGGAAGAACACATGCGTAAGTGATTGCAATAAGCCTTCCTGGGTCTTCATATGAAATTTCCCCAAAAGACTACACTCAGGTTATCAGAGTTTGTTTATGGTAATGAAGGCCCAGTGCCATAAAGCTAGCAAGAATATGTCCCAGTAGTGCTTTTTTAGAATCTTTTCACCACTTTGGATAAAATGCTGCTGACAAAATTTCAATCTTGAAATCTCCTGCAACCATCAGATAATTAAGAAATGTTGCTGAGTCACAACTGCATAGGGTAAGTGTCTCCCTGGGGTACGGCTGGGAACACCAATGACTATTTCAGATGTGTCCCCAAGCGCAGCAGATGTGAATGATAAGTTCCATACCCAGTGGCACATTCTCTGCTGACTCATTTGCTGCACTGCTACTGAGATAATAGGAGTCCTACCAGGTAAATTCAAGGCAGAGTTTTGCCAGGACTTTGCAAAGATCTTTTGACTGAGACTCAGAGGAATGATAAATTTACACACTAAGAGTCACATTGTAGTTCAAGGATCTTTGCTGGAGAGAATCTTATTCCTCTGGGACCTGTTTGTTGAAATTACAAGTGGGGTAAAAGCTGTCCCAGAGACTCTTCCTCCGTTGACACCTGAGTAAATCCCAGCAAACTTCATCCACTTTGTCAGGAGTAACTTGGGAAATTATATAAATCACAGTCTTTTGGTCTGAGCAGGCTAAGAGCAGAGGTGAAGGTACAACTTTGGTGACTGAATCCTTTGGTAAGAAGTAAAAATACAAAATTAAAAAATAGCATAACAAATGTAAAATTTGTCATCCAGATAACTCCAGTTCAGTGTCTGCCTAACCCTAAATTGTCTTACCTATTAAGTCACTTGTTTCCTAGATACCTGATGTCCTACTTCTGGGCAATCTCTGATGGTAAAATTCTAATGGCAAGAGGCAGATGGAAATTAGTGAAATGTTATGTGTATCTGCAAGGAGGGATGCTCAGAGAAAAGGCACAAAAAGGAGTCTGTTGGATGGGAGGGAGGGCTTCTGACCCAAAGATAAAGTTGAAGATGTGACTTAGGGGTGAAAAGAGGAACTTTCGTGCTATTTTGAGATGGGTTGTGTACAGACTGGAGGTGCTTCCTTCTTCACCTGTTCAGTTTCTTAAAAGAGTCCTGAGCCTATCTTGAACAGGATTTCCTCCAGGGCCAGTGATATCTCTTGTAAATCCTCTTGGAGCAACTGTCCTTATTCACAATTCTTGTTTGTTTTTTTTTTATCCAAGCGCAAACCTGGTGTCAGGTACCTGGGTGCACCAACAGGCTCTGTGACATCCGACAAGGGGTTTGACTGCTTGCATTCAAGGGCAGCCCTGTAACCTGGGATCAGACTGCTGTAAAAAGAGCTGTGGGAGAAAAAAAAGCTGTTCCATGCCTCATTGGAGGCCTCCCCTGCTTCGTGGCAGAGCTGGGATTAAGCTCAGCCCCTGATCAGGCTTTGCTTGAGCTATGCTACGGCTGTATATGTACCCAACTGTGTTCCCCAATGAGCCCAGCTGAATGACTTGACTCATGGCTTAATGGGCCTCATCAGTGATGTTTAGTATCGTCATCAGTGACATAGTCAATGGGATTGAGTGCATCCTCAGCCAGTTTGCCAACAACACCACACTGAGTGGTGCAGTTGACATGCTTGAAGGACAGGATGACATCCAGAGGGACCTGGACAAGCTTTTGAGAGGTGGGCGCATGTGAACCTCATGAGATTCAACAAGGTCCTTCACATGGGCTGGGTAATCCTCGGTATCAATACAGACCTGGGGATGAAGGGATTGAGAGCAGCCCTGAGGAGAAGGACTTGGGGGTGCTGAGGAGTGAAAAACTGGATATGAGGTGAAAATGTGTGCTCACAGCCCAGAAGGCCAACTGTACACTCTGCTCTGCTGTGTTGAGGCGTCAGCTGGAGTTCTGTGTCCAACTCTGGACTCCTCAGCATAAGAAGGACATGGACCCAGAGCAGGTCCCGAGAAGAGGGCCACGAAAATGATCAGAGGGCTGGAACACTTCTCCTAGGAAGAAAGGCTGAGAGAGTTGGGGTTGCTCAGCCTGGAGAAGAGAAGGCTCGAGGAAACTTTATTGCAGCCTTTTAGTGCTTAAAAGGGGCTTATGAGGAAGATGGGGACAAGCTTTTTAGCAAGGCCTTTTGCAACAGGACAAAGGATTATCGTTTTAAACTAAGAGAGGGTAGATTCAGACTGGATAGAAGGCAGAAATTTTTCACAATGAGGGTGGTGAAACACTGGCACAAGTTGCCCAGAAAGGTGGTAAATGCCTCATCCCTGGAAACTTTCAAGGTCTGGTTGGATGGGACTCTGAGCAACCTCATCTAGTGGAAGATGTCCTAGATGTCACCTGGACTAGATGACCTTTAAAGTTCTCTTCCAACCCAAACCATTCTGTGATTCTATGATCATTATTGTTATTTTTCCAATATTTTAACTAGACAAGGGGGAGAGTAGATTAAGCAATGTAATTGAATAGTCTTTGCTGCAAATGTGATGAGATAGACTGCTGGTAAGAAACTTTGATGCCTCAGACACTTGTCTGGAGGGCCCCTGAGAATCTTCGTCCTTCTTCAAATACCCTCGACCCAGAACCACATCCCTAAATCATGGCACCAGCCAGAGTAGCAGCTATGAGCATCTGTACCATTGCTGGTGCTAGCTCCTTTCTGACACCACAGCTCTAGAGCCTGCTGGCTTACAGCATTTCCCCCACAGCTGGTTGCCTTGTTTGTTTTTCTGGGTTCGAACTTCCTCTTCCCTGACTCTTACCGTCCTGGCTGCAGGCTGGTCCCATCTCCCCTGTGTCCTGCTCACTCTAATCTGCTTCCCTTTTCAACAAAAAACCTCAGAAGACATCCACTACAAGGATCAAACCTAATGGCAGTTACATGTTAGTTAATCATGTCAACATTCATGTATTCATTAATGACAGCATTCCTAACCACAGCTATGTTGCAGCCTTTCCTCTAAACCTAGCGGTCATTTGGATGTTAACTTCACTGGACTGGAGATTGCCTCTGGCCTGCAAACACCAGCTCAGGTTCAAAGAATCAAGAGTGAGAGCAAACACTCAAAGCTAAAAACAGGTAATCATAAAAATGTCTAGGGTTTGCACAACACTATTCACACAGGTCATGACAGTATTTCAGTTTCTGTGTTCATCTGGCATGATTTCCTCCTGATTTTGCAATGGTAGCTACTGGCAAGATTAGAGAACCTTTGCTTCTCTTTTAGCTGTAAGTCTCCTAGGGAAAAGAATTAATAAAAACTCAGTTGAACCCCTCAAGTGGTCTCTTTTCACAGGTGAAAACTGGGATGCTGTTGAGAGCTTAAGGTCACTACTTGAAAAATAATCTTCAGTTTCTGAGGTGAAAGATTCTTTGATTTTCTGCCTCAAATTTGCTTTGCCTCTATCTTTCTTATATATCTACAGTGAATGTTGAAAATATCTCAGGACAAGTGGGTGATGGATGGCTTGTGAAGAAATGCAATGAGACCGCAGGAAATTGATGAGATGCTTTCTGTGGAAGCCAAGCTGCAGGACAAGAGAGGCAATTCACAAGTGGTAGAACAGCTGGCAACTCCAAACCACACCATCTGGATTTGTGTGATTTTATAATATTTATTGTCACTAACTCTGAGAGGAATATGAATAGAGCTGGCTACAAGTGGAAATGAGCTGGCTTTTCAATAGAGCGAATTGTGTGCGGAGCCTTGGCAGGGACACATAACAGGGTGAGCATCTGATACCAGCCAGCCAGCCATGAATTACCACTTCATTGGTCAGGTTGGCTACAAGAAATAACAACAGAAAAAATTTCAGTCAGGCAAGGGAAGCCTTGCTGAAAAAATGGCATTTCAAATCTGTCATTCAGAGATGGGAGATAGAAGGTTCCCCCCTGCACAATACAGATATCTGCAATGTAAACAGGAATGTATGGAGGAGGCGGCATTTCAAGCCCTTCATGCTGTTTT
>WTSP01004331.1:35092-72837 GCA_025331215.1 Actenoides lindsayi | reverse complement strand
GGGGGGGCGGGGAGGGGGAAGTCTTTTGGGGTCTTATGGTTAAGAAAAAACTATGACCCTCCTCTACCTATCAGCTGCGGAAAATGGAACAACCCCCGTGTGCATTTTCTTAAGTCTTTTTGAACCAGTTTGTGAGCTTGGGACACTCATGCATGACTGTGGAAGCACTGAGTTGTCAGTGTTGAGCATATTCATGTCGGTAGTGTGATTGCTGCCTTAGGAAACTGCTCTCTGGAGGTGCCTGTTTTGCTCCACAAATGCCAGAGGGAACACTGCTGCTCCTAACACAGCTGTCCCGGTTAGAAGCTCAAAGCGGGACAGGAAGAGTTTAGGCTTTCATGTTTACGATTCTCATCTGTAAAATGGGATAACATGTTGTTTTCTTCCTGCAGATCAGCCAAAGGATAAATTCCTCTTCTTCTGATATCATGATCTGGTAACTACTTGAAAACTCCACCTGTCTTACTTTTATTTTAAAATTATTTAATTCTCATGAGACATTAGGAAAGCTTAAAACTTTTATTCTGAGTTCAGTCAGATCAGACTTACAAAGGAAGACAAATAATGGTATCTTCCCTCCCCTCTTTCTTTCATAGAATCACAGAATGATTTGTGTTGTAAGGGGCCTTAAAAATCATCTAGTTCCAAATACCCAGACCTATGTAGTGTGGGAACAGACATATTTTTGATCATTGACTATAGTACTGAAACAACAGAGAAATACATGCCAGAAAACATGAAAGAAAAGTTAGCATTTTATTCTAGTAGATTACTGTATTTTCTAAATATTTTCTTCATCTTTGAAAGTTGATTTTTAAGGTTGGTTTATTGTTGTTGTTTGTTGTTTGTTGGTGTTTTTGTGGGTTTTTTTATTTTGTTTGTTTGTTTGGATTTTTGGTTTTGTTTGTTTGTGGTTGGTTTTGATTTTGATTTTGATTTTTTTAATGGAAAAGTACTTGTTCTTTATTCTGGGATTCACTCCAGAGCTAAAAATGCTAGTATTTGTAGTACATCAATTTACAAAACCTGTTAGTTAAGCTGAAGAAAAATGTAGCAAGACTTGAATGCCAGAGAAGATGAAATGCCTAGCAAAGAAGCACACAAAAATGTATCTTATGTCGAGCTTGCACCAAGTGCATTACCTCAGAAGGGAAAAAACCGTCACAGAGAGCAGCACTGACTCTTCTGTCCTTAGCTAGTAGAAATGGGTAGTAAAAGCAACAGCAGAGAGGAATGCAAAGATCCAGCACTGACATTAACAATATTCCCCTCTAGAAAAGCCTGCAGTGGTGACAGAAATATCTTTTAACACTGAAGACTACTCTGTAACTAGCTTGTCAAGAGGACGCTGAGAAAGGGACCAGCTTGTGTGTGTGTATCTGTCTCATGTACTGTGGTGAAGATAAATGAAGAAGTAAAGAAAGGAATTCAGCCACCTCTCTCAGCAGTGTGATGTGAGCTGAATGTGCATCTATTGAAAAGGAAGAATTCAGCTAGAGAAACAACAAGAGGGAGAGAAGACAGCCTCTGTGAAACACGCTCATTTCTCCAAATAGCCCCAGAGCAAAGGAGACGTGTGCTGGGTTTGCCTCTGAAAAGCGGCTGTGCAGCTCTGAAGGCAAACAGAGAAAAGTGGATCCCAAGCAAGGTTCAGACAGGTTTAGCCACTCAAAGCAACTACCTGCATGTTAAAAGATTTGAAAACCATTTTGAAAGGGAAATGCTCTGTTGAAAAAAGTGCTTCATGTAGGTATGTATGCTGCTTCCCTTTCTCGGGGTGATGGAAGACCCCTGAAAGAGCAGGAGTGCTGGGAAGGAAAGCTTGTAGAGGTAATATGCTTTCAAATCTCCCTTCTTCCCTTATCAAGTGATATTACTTATCTATTTCAAGAGAAAGGACTGGGAATTTTTCAGCCTGTCATTGACTTTATCCGTTTTACCAGTTTTTATGTCCCTGCCTGGTAGCTGGAAAAGAAAAAAAAAGGAAACCTTGAAGTACAACCTAAAAAAGTGAATCCCAGCTCTACTTGCTGGGCGTGGAGCATCTTTCGCTCTCAGTGCCGCATGTGTTTGCACCAGAATCTGTTCCTCCCGGAGGTTTTCCCTGAGTGAGGCTGTATGATACTAAAGAAGTTCTGTTATGATGAGTTTCCCAAAGACATTTTGTACAATGCTCCGTCGCAAAGCTGTAAGCTCATTCACTTTGTATTGCTTTTGTTGGCATTAAGATTTGAAGGGTTCAGGGGAAAAAAAATGCCCTACTTTGGAAATGCCAGCATGTGCAGACAGGGGTGAACATAAAGTGGACAACAACATCTTCCCTTTTTTTTCCTAGTCACGTGTGCTCACCCAGAACACCAACTGCCACAGCAGCTCAGACATCCCCAGGCCTAAGTGACAAGGTTCAGATGATGAACTGGGCAGACTGGTGGTGGCAGCTGATTGTGCTGATCTTACCAAAGGTCTCCCTCTCCTCAACCTCAGTATTCTGGGCTTACTGTATGCATGCCACAATGCCACAGGAGACTCGGTGTTTAAGTGGATGGTCTTTATGCATCAGCAATAGGACAAAGGGTCAATGTGGTCTTGAAACAAAATTCTTCAGCTGAAAATCATTGTTAGCAATCATTCACTCAGTTGCCTAACACTGAAATTCCTATAAACACAGATATTTCACAGCCAGATAGTACATTCTCTATTCCTGGAAGAATAGTTGCTCTCTCTTTTTTGTAAAAAGTGTAACTGTTGAGCAGACAAATGGAAATGTGACCATTATAGAGAACTAGGCGTGTAGTAAAGATAACAAATGCTTCAGCTCTTTGGCAGTGAAATTGTATTTAATCATATTCAACTCTTTTCTCCTTGTCCAGGCATGCCCAGAAAAAAAATCAATCTTATGATCAACAGGAATCTAATTTTTTAATTTAGCACTCTAAGGGATTCTTTTTTGATCCTTCTGATCAGACAAGAACAATTACTGTGTCTCTAAGCTCTCCCCTGCCTCCAGTCTCCAATTAGTCATATCTGATAACATTTTTCAATGTAAAAATAAGGACATCTCTTCAACTGCTTATGTCTAAATCAGGAGACACTATCATAACTCATTCACAAAACACCACCTCATTCTTCCCAGCCAGCCCAGGACCTTCTGCATCCAGGTTTTCAAAATAATCACCTTCTAAAGCCCTTCGTCTGGACTATAAGAAAGCCACTGATTACATTTTTGTTTGCTTGAGATACCTCCTGGTGTTTCGAAAAGTACACAGGCTAAGCCAAGCACTTGACTGCATGTATTTCAGTCCACTAAACAGACCTTCTGAGATCAGTGGGATACCAACACATCCAAAATTGAGCCTGTACTTAAGTGCTGTGAGTCCAGAACTTTCTCCTTCATACTTTCCCAGCTTGCTTTCTTCTTTTCAGAACTTTGAACTTTGTTGCGGGTTTTTTTTCTTCAACTGTCCTTTCAGTTCTGTTGTGGAGAAAGGTCTTCACAGTTTGTTGGTTTACTTGTCTGATTTCAGTCAGACCTTGAAGGCAGCAGCTTCTCACCTACATTTGTTCAAGATGAAAAGCCGTGATGGGCATGATGGCGCTTGAGCTTACTGCTGAAGCACTCTCCTCCCCCCTAAATGTGCCTTCTTCATATAGGCAAGTACCAGCAAAGCTTGTCAACCACTAAAATTAAAACAGATGATGAAAAATTAAAGAAGAGACTAGATGAAAACCAAGCCTCTTCCCCTTTCATATGGGGCCTGGCTATTCCTTTGGTGTGGGACAGAAATAGGGCCAGCCTGGCTAGGTAGCCAAGCCCAAGCCACATTGCGAGGACACAAGCCTTCATAGTACTGCCTGCCCCACCTGGTGGGACAGACAGAGGTGGGAGAGAGCTCCTAATGCCTCAAAGACCTTGGAGGTGAAAATCCCCTGCCTTCATTCTTGTGCACAACACTGCCAGGGAGCTGAAGTGGGAGATATCTGACAGCACAACTAGCAGAGGCAGCCAACAGCAGATCCTGGGCTCAGATTTGAGATTCGGGAACTTCTAGGTTCTTAAGAGGATTTCTGGCAGCTCTTTGAAGATAAAGCTGCAAACAAGTTCATTAGAGGAGGTTTGCTGGCAAGTTTGTAGGCAGGTTTGCTGCTTGCTAAGAGCTTTGACCTGGGGTATTGTGGAGAGGCTGCCAAGGCCTGTCAACTCTGGGACTGTTACCCCCTTCTGCTCTTACATGGGGGTACTAATGATGTCAGGGGAGACCTGGAGCATATCAAGCATGCCTGCATGGGTCTAGGGGTGGTGACCAAGGGCACAGGAATAAAAATGCTGTTGTCTCAGTCCTGCCAGTGAGAGGAAGGTCTTGCGGCAGAGTGGATGGATCCTGCAGGTTGACAGGAGATTTCACAGCTGATGTCAGTAACAAAGATTCATCTTCAAGACCTTGGAAACTTTTCTGATGATTGAGAACTTCTTGGAAGATGTGAGATCCCTGTGAATAAGCAAGGAGAAGTTTTAAGCTAGAGTTGATGGAAGAGTGAGATGTTGACTTATAATCAAGTGGGGAAGTGATTGACAAACAAAGAGTGTGGGGTGATGTGGACAAGAGACCTTAAAATCAACACAAGGCAGAAACTCAAACAGAGTTCTGGGATAGGATGCCACCATTCCAGTCTCAGGCAGCAGACAGCTGCCCGAGGGCTGGGACAGGGGACAACGGCAGTGTCCTTGTAGTAGAACACGCGCATTGGGTGAGGAGCTTTTGGCAGATGAAGGAGTTGCAGAGGAGGCGAGCAGCTGCACACTATCAGGGAGAATGAGCAAGAGATCGACAGGCTTTTTGCAGAAGCTGAACAGCCCCAAGGTCCATTCCAAATGGAATTATTCCATGATTTTGTGATACGAGGACAAATAGAAGCAGGTCTTCCTTAACAGGAGCATGAAAGAAACTCTGAACATAGCAGTATAGATGGTCTGAACAGATTTGTAGAGCTATGGTAATTCAGCCTTAAAAGGTGTAACCTAGAGTCCTTGATCCAGCTTTGAGAGTGATGTGGAGCAACAAGCATGCTGAGATGGCTAGAAAATATGACCTGTAAAGAAATATTGAACAGACTCAGACTGTTAACCTAAAGACAAAATGAACGAGAAACATCACAGGAGTCTGCAAATGCTTCAAACTATCCTCTGATGGGTCCAAAGAGGAAAGAAATCAGCTAGTCTATGCTTATACTGGATATGACAAAAATATGGTAAGTCTTTACAGACTCCTAAAGCACTGGTCTGTCGTCTACAGCAATGTGGACAGCCTACCACATGGGAAAGCCCTAGTGCCAGGAACAGAGTCTTTGTTAAACATACTGACTCGTTTAGGCAAAATTAATGAAAACACCATAACCCACTACATTTACCTGAGTTCCAGCCCTGGATAATTTGCCTTTTGCTTGTGGCAATAAATTGTCCCCATGGTTTACCTGTTTCCACAGATACCTGGGAAGCTTTCTTTTGCCCTCAGGTTCCCCGTTGCTTCGTCACAGTACTCTCTAGCTGAGGCAGAGGGTCAAGGCTCAAAGCATTGCCATGTTATGTGTCTTCAACACAACAGTAAGTACAGATAGCATTAGAGGGGGATGAAATTAATATTCATAGATCCATGTAAACATAAACAAGCATGCAGGGAAAGTGAGGTAAAGGATTAGTAGTTAGAAAGAAAAAGGTTGTGTTTTTTTTCCCCCTTGGATAAGTATCTAGCTGAGTGAAAATGCTGTATTTCCTCCACATTCCCTTCTGGTAGGTTGACCCTGGCTGGCTGTTAGATATCCACCCAGCCACTCTCTCCTTCCCCCTCCTCAAAAGGACAGGCAGAGAAAATAAGTTGAAAAAGTTCATGGGTCGAGATAAGGGCAGGGAGATCACTCACCAATTACTGTCATGGGCAAAACAAAATGAACTTGAGTAAGATTAGCTTATCGGCAACTACAATTGATTAGATGCTGAGAAACAAAGACAAAATGTAAAACACTTTCCTCCACTTCCCCTTCTTCCCAGTCTCAAATACACTCTTCCATTCACAACTCCCCTGTTCCAGGTGTCACAAAGGGGTGGGGAATGGAGATTGTGGTCAGTCCATAAGAGTTCCACTCTGCTTCCTCCTGTGCAGCTCCCCTGCTCCCTTGTGGATTGTCCATGGGCTGCAGTATTTCAGGAAAACCTGCTCCAGTATGATCCTCTCTATGGGCTGAGGAGAAATCTCTGCTCTGTTGCCTGGAGTGCCTTCTGCTCCTCCTTCATCTCCCACTTCAGTGCTTGCAGACCTGTTTCTCACTCTTTTTCCCTCACTCCTCTCTGCTGTCTGGCATTTTTTGCCCTTTCATATACACACTTACCCCAAGTCACCATCACCTTGGCTGCTGGGCTCAGCTGTGTCCCGTGATGGGTCAGTTGGAGCCAGCTGGAACAGGCTGGCTGTGGCAGCCACAGCCGCTCCTCACAGAGGCCCCTGCAGCCTCTGCTGCGAGCACTTGGGCATCTACACTTAATATATCCCCATATTCCCTTTTCCTCTTAGCAAAATGTATTTGTACTTCTATATTGTTTTAAAAATATTACTTGTTTATTAACTTAGAAAATAAAACTTCAACCATGAGCTTTTTGCTTAGGATGATGTTTGGCTTCTGCTGATGGCTGGCAGAGGGGTTGATAACATAGACTGAAGCCTTCCACAGCTTCCACACACACATGTGCAACTGGGCTGTGTCCCAGGGTTCAGGTCACTGATCATCAACTTCCTTCTCTGGAGTCAAGGGAGAATTTCCATCCTCTGCTGGGAACAACAGAAGAATGAGTCAAGGACATAAACCCCAACCAATGTGTTATGTACCCTGCCTCCTTGGCCCAACTCCCTTAGTTTCTCCAAAAATCACATTTCAGGAGTTCAGGCTGCACGTTTTTTTGTCTGTCCTGAATCAACCATTTACTATAGCACAGACTTCAGTGAAATAACATATACAGAATCAAAAGAGAAAAAATGTAGTCTCTATTCTACTACCACAGGTCAGGAATAAGTTTATTATTCAGGAAATGTGAAGACAAATAGTAGTTTTGGCTTTCAGAAACAGAATAGCTGTTCAAAGTTGTTGTTGAAGAAGATTCATATTCCTATGCAGTAGCTCAAAGAAGTTGATGTATATAGATGCAATTGGCTATAATATGTACAGTATATAGAGGAAAAAAAACCCCCTTTATAATAATGAAAGGTATACATCCCTGTTTCCTTTCTTTTTACTAATGAAGAACTACATTCATGTAAAGATTAGGATATAGGATTATTTTTGTGACATATGTCTGTGTTTCTCATTTGTCTTCTGAAATTTCCTTTTAACGTAACTGGGCAGTTTCATTCATCATTCTGCAAAAGCAGCCAGTGACCAACAAATGGAGAAGTGATAAATTGCATACACTAATTGCACATCAAGGATGGGAATCCTGGTAGTGCTCAGCATTTTCCCTCACCAGGTGCTATGTGATGTGAAGGTGAATATCCATGATTGCTGCATTCTTAGCTCACATGCTCCTCTGACTTCATCTACAGTATGTAAAAGTATTGTTATCAAGATTCTACATGATTTACTTTTTCCATGCAGATAACACAGTATGGGTGGGAAAAGAAGACTCCAGACACTATTCCTGGATTTCCAGATTTCCATCAGTCAGGTAAGGACAGGAGCCTCTCCAATCCTCCCTAAATCCCTGATAAATGTCCCTTACACATACACAGCTCAGCTCTTTGGTTGACACACTGGAATCGTGAGGGATCAAATGTACTGCTCACATATTGGACACTTGGCCAGTGCTTCTTCAGCAAGGCCACTACCTGGAGGAGACCTCAGGCTTCCCCTGAAAATGCTTGTCATTTAAACAGTGTCTGCATGGCAGGCCAGGTACACCCTGGCCATTGCAGATTCCATGGGAACATTTATACCTAGACAGTAACTGCTGTCTAGGAAATCTGGGACAGAAATATGGCACGTCTGTAATATAGGTATATGCAATATAAGTAGCATTTAAAAAGCAACTGAATAATAACCTATGGTCCATATTCAAGAATCACACATTCAAGAGTCTGTTTCATCAAAAATAGGATTTAGTGTACATTTTCCCAAACTGTTTACATCTTTTTTTGTTTTGAGTTTTACAGTGGTTATGACTGTGGTCTCCCAGAGGTTTGTTACTGTTTGACAGTCAAAGAAATATTACTTAATGCCTTCACAAAGTATGTACAAGGTCATATCAAAGTATCATTTTTTTTTTAACCAGAAGCCCTACAGAAAACAGCTGAACAATAACAGTACTAATGACCTTGAATGTGCTTGTATCAATATGCTATTTCATTGCATAAAGAAATCAATGTTATTAAAAAAAAATAAATCTTAGCAATCATAACGACATAGCAAATTTGAGAGTGCTATTTACTGAATAGGTGGTGACCAATTTTCCAGTCCTCCTGTTTAAATTAATGAATATTTAAAGAGGAGACTAATTTGATTTCCCTAAAACCTGCCCAATTTCATTAACACAGCAGGAGAAAATACGAAATATGTGTTTGAATGCTTTGTTCTTCAGGAAAAGCTATTCTACCTCTGATGTGTAGAAGATAAAAGAAACCAGTGATTAAAATAATATTAACACAGTTTGTATCACTCCTGTTATTTCACAGTCTTAAACTCTGGCAAGTGAAAAATGGTTACGTTCCTATTTTTTAATGAGGCTTTTCAGCGAATACTATACATGGTTTGTGGGAAGGCTGAAAACCCACATTTTTTTTTCACAAAGCAGCGACAGCCATTTGATGGGGAGGGCGACTCCAACATGACAAAAACATGGTGCAGTCTAGGATGTCTCCCAAGTATAGTGACAATGTATTAAAGCCATTCTGAATGTCAACAAGAGTCGCTCTGCGCAAAGACTGTAAATGATACAGAAGTAGCCCCTTATTTGGGTAGAACAAAAACCGTCAGAAAAATCTACTTTTTTTTTTTTTTTCCTAGATGATTTTCACTTACCTTTTCAACAGATTTTAAATCTTTTGTAAAATACTCCAAGGGGGCATAGCACGGTGTGAGACTTGTAATCAGCCTGAAAAGAATGACAGAAAGCTGGCTCGTTTGGTCTCTCTCAGTGCTTTCCTTTATTCTAACCCTTCTGTTCACAGCTTAAATCACAGGAAATTTGAGTGTTTAACTCTTATAGCAGGTAGCAGAGAAAAGCACAAAAGGAACCTGAGCAAAATATTTGAAGTAAAATCTAGATTCAGAAGCAAATCAGTGACATGACTCACCAGCATAAACCAATTATTGCATATGCATAACCTTTTTTGTTGTTTATCCACCTGACAAGTGAACACACAGATTTAACAGGAAAAAAAATCTCATCCTTAGCTTTTCATGAAGGAAGAAAGTAATTGAGCAAGAAAAAATTTTGAGGGAAAAGAAAAGAGTGTATATTAGCTGGCTAACAGCAGAAAAAAAACCCTCCTGATCTTACTGTGGATCTCTAGCAAGAAGTGGCTGATACTTATCAACCTGTTTGTAACAGCATGTAAAAATGTCCAGACGTGTGCCTCAGCCACCTTTGAGCCCTAAGGAAATATTTGCAAGAAGAAGTAGATGCCTGTGGTTTGTCTATTTACATTCTGTCTAAATAAATAGACACATATATTTTAAATCTCATCCTCATCCTTTTGAGACGAGCATTGTCTTTCTGTTATGTGTTGGTACAAGAGCTGCTCTGCTCCATGCCTGGGCTTTCTAGGAGAAACAACCGGTATAGGGGAACAGACAATACCTAGAAAATGTCAAGTCTGGAAATATCTGCAAAGATGAGGATATGTCCCCATACCAGGGCCCTTTGTCTGAGACTAGTACAGCTGCATTTTACCTTTCTTAGTTCCATATGGAATTTCAAGCAGATACTTGCCTAGGGATATTTTCTTTGTCTCTGCTATTTCTCTGTTGTTTCTTTAAAACAGAAGTGGATTTTCAGTTTTAAGAAACACAGGCTGAAATCACTAAAACCAGTCTTTTTAATATAACTTTAGTAGTATTAAGTGTAATTTTCATGCTCCACAGCTAGAGTATAGAACAAGGGGGATAGGATATTGTCTGATAACATTATTCAGCATCCCCCAAACTCCTCTTAAGTAACCTGAAAATCTCTGTACAGTGACTATGAAGTTTCAATATACAGCTTGTACTGTACACCGCTGCTAGTTGTGAACAGGCTAAGACAGTACTTACACACAGATAAGAACTTCGGAATCACTGACATTAATAACTGGCCTAATGAAACACTTGTCTTCTGTAAGTCTGAACAGATACTAATGGAAGTAGAATTAGAGCCCAAATTTGCTCAGGGAGCAGGTGTCAAGCCATGTTACAAACGTAGGTTATGTATGTGGTCTTTCATCCAGTTTTTCTCAACAGGGAAAACTTTTACTTCTCGGGTCCCCTGGGCTACACCTACACTGTCAAACACAACTGGGCACAAGCAGCTTGAACACCCTTCTGGGGACTGTCTCTGTTGTTTACTTATTAGCATGCTTTGTGTAACAGCTTGGGCCAGTATCAAACAACACATTCCCAGGTAGACTCACAATAGACACCTTGCGTATATTTGGTTTGCACGGCAAGGTTTTGGTGGCAGGAGGGTTACAGGGCTGGCATCTGTGAGAAGCTGCTAGAAGCTTCCCCTATGTCCAATAGAGCCAATGCCAGCCAGACTGAAGATGGTTTTGCTACTGGCCAAGGCCAAGCCTATTGGCAGTGATGGCAGCACCTCTGTGATAACATATTTAAGAGGAAAAAGCTGCTGCACAATGACAAGTGCAGCTGAGGAGAGAAGTGAGAGTATATGACAGAAACAACCCTGCAGACACCAAGGTCAGTGAAGAAGGAGAGGGAAGAAGTGGTCCAGGTGCTGGAGCAGAGATTCCCCTGAAGCTCCTGGTGAAGACCATGGTGAGGCAGTCTGTGCCCCTGAAGTCCATGGAGGTTAATGTTAGAGCAGATACCCACCTGCAACCTTGGAGGACCCCATGCTGGAATAAGTCAATGAGCCCAAAGGAGGCTGTGACCCTGTAGGAACCCCATGCTGGAGAAGGTTTGCTAGCAGGACTTGTGACCTCATGGGGGACTCAAGCCAGAGCAGTCCTGAAGGACTGCACCCTATGGAAGAGACCCGCACTAGAGCAGCTCATGAAGAGCAGTCTGTGGGAAGGTCTCATATAGGAGAAGCCCATGAAGGACTGTCTCCCGTGGGAGGGACCCAAAGCTGGAGCAGGGGAGTTGTGTGAGAAGTCCCCTCCCTGAGGAAGAATGAGAATCAGAGACAGAGAGTGATGAACTGACTGCAAACCCCATTCCTCATCTCTCTGTGCTGCTGCAGGAGAATAAGACAGAAAATTAGGAGTGAAGTTGAGCCCAGGAAGAAGGGAAGGGTGGGAAGAAAGTGTTTTAAGATTTGTTTTTATTTTCTCATTATCCCACTCTGGCAATAAATTAAGCTAGTTTTTCCCAAGTCAATTCTGTTTTGCCCGTGATGGTAATTTCTGAGTGATCTCCCTGCGCTTATCTCAACCCATGAGACTTCTGTCATATTTCCTCAACCCTATCCAGTTGAGGAGGTGAAGGTATAGAGCATATTTGAAGGGAGCTGGTGTCCAGTCAGGGTCAACCCACCACATTGGGTAAGATCACCCTGCTTTGGAAAAAAATGAACATTTTTTAGAGTACAGTCTTTGCCCCGATAGTTTACTAGCACTGACATAGCCATGAAGGCCAACATCAAGCTGGAGCAATTGGTGTCCTGCACAGACATTGATGCAGAATTGCTGGCTATGTTAAATGATAGTCAGTAGGGCTGTTTCCACTTACGGCACTCAAAGTGCCCCTTTTGGCTGAAAGTAGTGATTTTACCTGCGTATCACAACAAAAGTTGTGATTGCTTCCTTTGGCCATTATACTTGGCCAACTCCCCTGCTCCAGTTGTCCCAGGACACGCTGAGACGCTTATAATGTGTAAGAAACTATTTCATTTCTTCAAAGACCACTGATCTTTCCCAAGCTAATTTACTTTAAAATAAAATCAGCTAGATTATCCCAAACCAGATTGATCTGCCACGTAACATCAAACGGAGAATATGCACAGGAATAAGTGAGGACTGCTCACCTTTCAGCCATCTCTGCCATGGAGGTGGAAGCAGGGAACTGAGGCAGCAGTAACAGTAGTGCTCATGGTACCAGGACCTGAGACAATGTCAGCTGTTTCCAGAGTGACTTTATGCCTATCCCATTAGATATTTTCATGAAGTACAGTGCCTGTTACATTCCTGAGTCCTAAAATTGAACGCAATATTAAACTGTGGTTTAAACCTTTGTAGCTCAGACATCTAGGTATTCATGTTCTCAATTTGACAATTTATATAAATAGTAGTATTTCTGACCCCATTAAAATAGACACAGGAACTGAATTCTTTTCTGTTAAATCTAGTTTCAGTTCAATTCTACACCAGTAGTTTTCCAATCAACAGCAAAACACTCCCTCAGTGGCAAATTCGATTTCAAAGTACAAGCTGCTTTCTTAAAAGTGATTCTGTAACATGCTAAAAGGAGCTACTGTCAAGAACTTACACTACAAAACTGTCCTCTGGCTGGTAAATAAAAATCAGGTACATATTGACCTTTCTGTTGCTCTAGCAGAGATGGTTTATCTGAATAGTATTAATCTATTTCCAGGGAGGAGGGAACTGTTTTTGAAAATCATGTAAAATGCTTCAGCAGTGTTCTTTCGAGCTTTGACAATGTCACCGCTGAGCGTGGTGATGTCCAACAAAGATATCTGAGAAGGCTGACTTAAGAAGTGGCATTGCTGCACATTTTTATTACATTTATTCCATCAAAATGAGCTTCGGTTTGGTGTGAAAATGCAGAAGCTTTTTCAGCATTGTCTGTAAAGAGCAGCACTCAGATTGATACTAGTCTTCCACATCATTTAAAGGGAGCCACAGTTCTGCAAGCCCTCTTATTTGTACACAGACCCTATTTTTAACAGCAGCAGCTTCTAGTATTTTCTGTTTAAACTGATGGGATTATATGAAAGAAGCTGGAGTTATCTCAGCAGCTGCTTTGTCTGGACAAGTCTTTAACAAGTGTAATCTTGCTGTACAAAACTTTGGATTAAGAAAAGCCACCCTACCGTGGTTATCATTCAAAGTGATCTGAGACTACCGCATCCCCTGCTCTATCAAATCCTCTCACAGCTTTGCGATAGCAGTCCCTTTTGAAGTGCTGCCCTTGTGTAACACAAGCTTCAAACTCACTTGGTGAGGTGTGCTTCTTTACTTCTTTCTCCTCAGAACTAAAGCAGTATGGGATGTTACACCCTGTGCAATGAATGATGAACAGATGCATTGTTTTCCTTTACAATCTCACCAAAGCAGGGACATCACGGTGAATTTTATTGACAGTGCCCTGGGTCCTAGTGTGTAGTGCATTTCTAGGGCCCACACCAGCATGAAGTCTTGCTAAACATATGTGACAATAAGAAATACACAGTGGTGAGGAAGTCTTGATGGAGTTGTCTGATAAACTGGTCTCCTTCACACAGCATGCATTTTTGTAACAACTGAATACCAAAAAAAGCCCACACATCCAGAAGCTGGGAGTGCATAGGTCTATTTACAGAATATGTGAATATATGCTGTAAACGTGCCTCTAAAAATGGATCTAGTGCTCATAGCAGAGGAGCATTTGAATAAAAATTCCATGTGGAAAAAGCTACTTCTGTTGATAGATGTATTACTAGTAGAAGTAAGGAATGAGTGGGAAGTGGTATCTTGTCTGACTGAAATATCAATTTGTACAGTACTGTTATACGTCTCAACTAGCATTCACCGTTTAAAAGATGGACATATAGTCTACACAAGCTTTTCAGACATCCTGTGCATTCAATCAGACACCTTCACAGGGCATCCAGCTCTTCCGAGGTGCCTGAGAGAGGTGGGATAAATTGCCTCCTAGCACTGTCCATCTCTCTTCATTGACTGGAGAGACAGACACTACTATTATAGTAGACTAGAGATACCTCTGGTTTAGACAACTAAATTTAGATGATCTGAATTCGACTTCCAACATCCATAATTTTTCAAGGTTCCTGAAATGCTGAAGATTATATCAAATATATTTTGCAGCTACAGAAAAAGCCTTTAAGTGCTATTCATACGGAGCTTGATTAATTTAGTTTATCCAATAGGCATTCAAGAAAGGACTTGATTATAGTATAATTATCTCAAAGAAAAGAAAAAGTACTGAAAGATCCTTTACTGATGAGAAAGAGAAGACAGAAGGAATAGGTAACTGGAATCTAGAGCCAGTTGATTCAGTTTGAAAGCAGTCTGGGTGAATAATTTGAGGACAACTTTCAGGGAAAGGATGGCTTCTCCATTTCTTGGCACTTTCAGGTTGGAACTAGATGATTTTCTGCAGTACATGCTGCAGTGAAATTGAAGCTACTGGGCTCAAACCGTGGTTAAGTGGATGGGAGCCAACCTGCCGGTCTGAGAACAAAACCGGTAGCATAAAGACATGAACATGATGAGGAATAGTCTGTTTCCCTGGACTGAGTTGTTGTATTCTCCTAGGATTTAATTGTATTCTCCTAGGATTTAAAAGTATGATGGATCCAGCCTTCTGTCTTCTTTTTGACACCTGCTTATCTGTTCTACTGCCTGATTAAATGTTTACAAGGTGGGAAAATCTTACCACTTTTTTTTGATGCTAGAAACAAAACAACACCTCACATTACAGTATGAACAAGTGATGCCTAGCAACAGGAAATTCAGTGCAGTGTGGACTGCTTTCATTTCAGATTTTTCTGATCAGTTTTATCATAATATATAAGATATGAAGAAATAGAGTTCAAGGTGGTACAATGTTATTCACAATCTCTCTGAAATATGCTGTAAGACTTCATTCTATAGAGCAATGTATTATTCCCATTCACTCACTCCTTAAAAGATGTAGATGTGATTATTTCTTCTACTTTTTAGAAATGATCAGTTTTCTATGTGGTGTATGGAAGCATAGTATGTACACATGCTCCATACCTTATTCACTTCAGTTCCATTGCTCCTATCACTTATCTTCACACTACATCTATTCCTGCTTATGCACTGTGTCATGCCCTTATTTAGACATCTCAAAATATAATTTCTCGCATGCACATAGTGCCTTTTCCTTCTGAATGTTTTGTCAGACAAACAAGGGTTCTCCTGCAGCATTTGGTGGCACTCAGAAACATCACTCTGAATAGCAAAATAACACGTAACAGGGTCCTTCCTTAAATGCCACTGCTAAAAGAGCAATTGCCAGGAAGAACCTTAAGTTATAGACCAACCTGTAAGAATTTTGGTAGTCGCACCACCTGCTTAATGTGCAGAATTTCTTTCATTTGATATCCTCAGTTTGCATATGCCCAGTTCATACACAACTATTACCCACTCTGCTGCTTGTTGTGGCTGTCTTCCTAATAAAGTTATAGAAAAATACCGTGGCTTATCACACAGTCTCTTGCACATCTTTGGATTGAAACCATACACATAAGCCTGTGTTGTCACCCCTGGTTGAAGGTCATATGTGTATTTCCTTAACAATGATCTTGGGTCGCTTCAAGGGGTATTGGTACATAAAGATCACAAATGTTGATGATCTTCTTGTTGTCATGCTGTGTGAGGGGTGCTATTGACAGGTCATCGTAGAAGATATCTTAATTAACTGGGAAGGGGTAGGTGATACTGCCTAATTCAGCCTGTGTTCTGTCAGACACCTAATCAACCATCTTCTCCCAAAACATACTGAAACCATAGTTTATTGTAGTCTGAGGTGAATCGGATCCATAATTTGGAATAATATGAGAAAAAAAAAAAAAGTCAAAAAAAATCTTGGAATTTGAAAAAAGAAGCTCTGCTGTGTTCATGAGTTGAATGTGTCTCCTCAATACAGACAATACGGATTTCCTTTAATGTAGCTGAAAGCCTACAATCCCTCCAGAGATATCCAGGGAATATTATGAGAAATTCAATAGCTGGGTTAGAAAACTACTGCAGGAACAGGAGGAAAAACAATCTTGCATTAGCCTTGCCTGTTTTTATTGCTCTTTGCTACCGTTCTCATCTAAAATCCTTTTATCAAAGCTTTTCAACTGCCATTGCTAATTACATTGTACTGAAATTTGTCCATCACAATGGGAATGTTTGAGTGAAATTCTATTTAAATTGCTTTAACTTCTTTCAGTGAGGAGAGGGACAATGAACTCTTTACCATACAATGTTTTCAAACTTTCACTTGTTTCACTGTTGCGAGCTCTTCAGAGAGTAATTTGGTACAGTGGTTTGAGGAAGATCTGGTGAACTCCTGTAGTTTATAGTCCCAATTCTGGCACTTTTTCTTGTTGGACAAGTCATTTAATTTTTTTCTATCACCCCCTTCACACATACAAAATAGTAAATGGAGGAGCCAAAGAGGAATTAAAGAGGTATATCCACCCCATAGTGCTCCTTTCATGCCATTGTGCTACTGTGAATTATTTCTTCCATGTCCCACTTTATCTACTTATTTGTTGTTCATCACTTCCTATGTTTAGTCTCATTAATATTTTAAGTTCTTAAGTCAGGGCCTGTCACTTTTATTTCTTTGTGAAGTTACATGAATATTTCTGGCACTCTGCAAGTAAAATTAAAATAATAAATAATACCAATACCAACTATTTTGGGGCTGTTTAAGATTCTGGAAACAGGGCACTCTATCTGCAAAACATATTCCTTTTGGTTTTTTATTATTACTATTATCCATTCTGAAGTGGCAGTTTAGTACTTCAAGTAGACTAACAGCTTCTTTCAAAATCACAGTTTAATCATAGCACACTTCTTTTTCATTGAAATCATAACTTTGAATTTGACCTAGAAAATTTTCTGGCCATCTGCTTCAGGGTAGGGAAACTCTACAAAGGGATCTAGATAGGCTGGATCTCTGGGCCAAGACCAATTCCATGAGTTTCAATAAGGCCAAATGCCGGGTCCTGCACTTGGGCCACAACAACCCCCAGCAGCACTATAGGCTTGGGGAGGAGTGGCTGGAGAGCTGCCAGGCAGAGAAGGACCTGGGGGTGTTGATTGACAGCCACCTGAACATGAGCCAGCAGTGTGCCCAGGTGGCCAAGAAGGCCAATGGCATCCTGGCCTGTATCAGGAATAGTGTGGTCAGCAGGAGCAGGGAGGTGATCATTCCTCTGTACTTAGCTTTGGGGAGGCTGCACCTCAAATACTGTGTCCAGTTTTGGACCCCTCGCTCCAAGAAGGATGTTGAGGTGCTGAAGAGGGTACAGAAGTGGTCTACAAAGCTAGTAAGGGGGTTGGAGCATGTGTCTTCTGAGGAAAGGTTGAAGGATCTGGGGATGTTCAGTCTTGAGAAAAGAGGGCTGAGGGGAGACCTTATTGCCCTCTACAACTACCTGAAGGGATGTTGCAGAGAGGCAGGAGTTGGTCTGTTCTCCCTGGTGACCGAACAAGAGGAAATAGCCTGAAGTTGAACCAGGGGAGGTTCAGGCTGGATATTAGGAAGCATTTCTTTACAGAAAGGTTTGTCAGGCATTGGAATGGGCTGCCCAGGGAGTTCATGGAGTCACCATCCCTGGAAGTATTTTAGAGCTGGTTAGATGTTGTGCTTGGAGACAAGGTTTAGTGGTTTTTTGTAGGTCTAGGAATAAGGTCTGACTTGATGATCCTGAAGGTCTCTTCCAGCTGAAATTATTCTATGATTCTATGTATATGTCAAAATATTTGTAAGCGTAATATATATGAAAAAGCTATAGAGTTAAATAAAATATTGATATTAAAATACCTTCTAAGAAATTATGCAACTACTTCAGAGTGGGTAATTTTTAATAAATAGTTATCATGACATTTCATCAGTGAGGGTTTAGCTTCAGACACCACTGAAAAGTTCTTTTTGGAGGAAATTCTCACAGTCCACTCTGAAAATTCATCTCTTTTAAGGTATTTCAGTTTGGGCAAATTGATCCAGTCACTCAAAATTGCCAATTGAATACAGAGATTAACTAAAATGCTATCTGCTAATGAGTAGTCAATTCTGGTTTTACAACTGAGATAAGGGAAGTATTCTTTATGTACCCATGGTAAAATATTCTTCCACTGGTATTTCAGACACCAAGGTTAAACATAGACAAAGCCATTCATTGTAAGGGATTTATTATATTATGAAAATTCTTGGCATTTATGAATATTATATATTCTAAGATGGAGATATTAATTTCTTCATGTAATTCTGCAAAAATTTATGTACATTTTTGTGGGAAAATAATCAGGACAAAGAAGTTCTACTGCTTTGAAGAAACTTGAAATACAGTTTTCCAGTTAGATTGTAATAAAATGTGAGTCTCAGATGTCTGCTGTTTAACAGCATGCAGGATTCACAGCTAATGGTTGGTGACAAGAGACAACCTGTTGCAGTCACATGTAAGAATTCTCCCAAATTTACTTGAAGATAATTAAATTCTTTAATTTGACTTTGACAGGCTTTGAATCAAGTCTATATATATATATAAAAATAATAATGATACAATAATAAACAAATTTCACTTATTTATGTTTTATTAATATTTTGGTTTGTGCAGGTAGTCCATGCATATGATACACAGTTTTAGAAACTTGTTACTCGAGTGAAAAAGCTTGGCAGAAAAAACAAACCACCATCAAAAAAGAGGTAAAATAAACCAAGAACAACTATTAGGTCACTCAAACTTTATAAATGTCAGAACTTACTTATCACACCTGAAATGCAGGCAGGCAGAAACAATTCTGTCTTCCTGATACTGATGGCAATAAGGAGTCAAATATTCTGAGATGAAATGTTTATGATGCTCTTAGGAAAAGCACTTGGAATTAACATGTTCCTACTTCATTACATGACTATGTATCATCTTCCTTTTGATGGATTTGGATTTAGATGATACCTTGAATATACTTCTTTTTTTTTTTTTTCCTTTTTTTTTTTTTTTTAATTATACAAATGACATCTCTTTTTTATTCACGTTTAATTGGTTTTGGTTTTATATCAAGCCCCATACATTGTCCTACTTCTCCACACAATTTAACCAACTCTTAAAGTAATGAAATTGAGAAAAATCACTTAAATACAATATCTGTAAATTTGGGACAGTACCTCCCTTTTTTCTCATAGCTTTACTTGGGGTTTGGTTGGGGTTTCATTCTGTTTAACATTAATTATAGTTTTAAATAGAGGGTTTGCTTGCTGAGTAATGGTAACATCCATGCATCTTTCTTTCTAGTCTTTCTCTACTTGTGTGTATCTTTGCTTACACACAAGCAAAGATATACTTTTGTATACTGTACTTCATACATATAATATACTTTATGCACTTTGTTTACTTTATATAGATATACTTGTATCAGCTGTGTCTGGCAAGGCACTGGCCATAGGATGGCCTCTGCGAGGAGTGGCCAGGGCTGCCCCATGCTGGACTCCAAAGGACCTACCACAGGACACAGCAGAGACCCTCAGCCAAGATGGTGGCACCCTGGGGAAAATAGGTATGAGAGAGGGCAAAAGACCACATATCAGAGAGAGAAGTGAAGGAAAAAAAATGTGAGAAGTGAAAAAATTAATTTAATTTATTGCCAATTAAAATTTATTTGGATTGTGAGAAACAAAGAAATAAACTACAAGCATTTACATGACAAAAGGTAATTTGGTGAATTTGCAGTACTTAAATAACTACTTGAAATACACATTTTGAAAGAAAATAATTCTCAAAGTCTATACATTTAGAAGAGGGATGTAATCCTTCACCTCAGGTTAGTAGGTTGGTTATCTATATCTTATAGAAAAAATATACCATAATCTCTTCTGTATCATGTACCACTTTAACAGAGAGTGAGAAAAATTATTTGGTCTGTTTTATGCTTTAGTTTGAAAAATTAAGTTTAGAAATAACATGCTTTTTCATGCACTGTTATGACCCTGGGGAATGGTCTTCATGGACAAGGGAGCAGAACAGAGCTGGCAGATCTTTGAGGTCACTTTCCATAGAGTGCAAGAGCACTCGATCCCCAGGTCTAAGAAATCAAGCAAGGAAGGCAAGAGACCAACATGGCTTTGTGGAGACCTGTTGGCCAAACTAAAAGGCAAAAAAGAGCTGCACAGGCTGTTCAATCAGGGATAGGTATCTTGGGAAGAGTATAAAGATGTGGCCCTGCTGTGTAGAGATGGGGTCGGGAAGGCCAGGACATGGTTGGAGATGAACTTGGCAAGGGATGCAAAGAATAACAAGAAGGGCTTCTATAGGTGTGTCAATGAGAAAAGCAAGGTTAAAGAAAATGTAACCCTCCAATGAGCAAGAATGACAGGATGGTAACAACAGATGAGAAGGCTGAAGCTCTCAACAACTTTTTCTCTTTGTATTAAATGAATTAATTCCTAGTCTGAAAGTCTGTCAATCTTTTCATTTCATAAATAATAATCCTCTTGTTCCCTTCATTCTGAGTTAAATGATCTTTGTGAGTCCTTCACTTTTCTGAAAAGGCTTTTGCTGACTTGTATTCAAGATGCAGTAAATGCTCTTTGCTTTATGTTCCAGACTATACAGGTGTACTGTCTGGAGTTATGTGATTAATTGTGACGCTTTTCATGTAAAAAAACCAAACCAACCAAACAGAAAAAAAAATACCCTTCTCTCTTCCAACATATTTCAAATTTTATCTAAATCACAAAAATAGTAACTTATATGATTATTGTTGTGCATCAAGATACAATTTAAAATTCCTGGATTTATGTAAGCTATTGACATTAACTCTTGTTATTTGGTTTACAGTATAGAAAGCTATATTTTCTTTACATTTGTGCCTGTAATATCTTTCCTCTGATAACAGAAAAATGTTCTAAAATAATAGTAAATATTATTCACATTATTAAAAAGAACATCTTCAAAAAATTAAATTAAAAATTCTTCATGGTTTTTGAATATTGCTAATGCCTCTGAAAATTTAACAAGTCAGTTCCAGAGATATGAAAAATAACATAGAATCATAGAATCATAGAATTCTAAGGGTTAGAAGGGACCTTAAAGATCATTTAGTTCCAAATCCCCTGCCAATGGCAGGGACACCTCCCACTAGATCAGATTGCTCAGAGCCCCATCCAGCCTGGTCTTAAAAACTTCCAAGGATGGCGCTTCCACCACCTCTCTGGGCAACCTGTTCCAGTGTCTCACCACCCTCATGGTGAAGAAATTCTTCCTAATGTCTAACCTGAATCGACCTATCTCTAGCTTTAAGCCATTCCCTCCAGTCCTATCGCTGCCTGACAGCCTAAAAAGTCCCTCCCCAGTTTTCTTGTAGGCCCCCTTCAGATACTGGAAGCCCACAATAAGGTCTCCCTGGAGCCTTCTTTTTTTCTAGACTGAACAACCCCAACTCTCTCAATCTGTCCTCCTAGGAGAGGTGCTCCAGCCCTCTGATCATCATCATTATGAAAGAGAGTAAGTTTGCTGAAACTTCGTCTAGGTAAAATGGAGTTCACAGTGAGTTCCTTTAATAGCTGTCAGACTAGTGTTTACTCTCTGTAAGAAGTCTTAACTGCCCATAATACTGTAACACTTGCCTTCTGTGCCTGCATTATCTTTCTCCATCAAACAGTTACAGCCAGAATACATCTGGCTGAGGAGAACATATACTTTCTTCACTTTAAGGTGCAACTAATGGTAGTAAAGTCTCCACTTCGGTCAGTTTAATAAATCTTGGTGCAGAGTTTGGCTGCTATCTTAGTTGCCAGTATTTTACTGGGTCACACAGCATCTGTTTGACAATTATTTTGGTTAATTTAAAATGCTTTTTATGTGCAAGGTTCTAAAGGGTGTGTGCTTTCTTTGTGTGGGACTTTGACAGTGTTTATCACAGTGCTGTTTATGAAGACATGTAGTCTAGTATTTTGAGGTTCTGTTCAGCAGGGTTTTTTAACTGTTTTTATGGAACAATTTTCTTTTGGTCATCTGTTCTGAAACTACTGTCTTCCTCCTGCACTAGTATTATCGGCTTCTTTCTGTGTATAGGTTGAGGTGTACTTTAGCTAAGTTCCAGTAGTATATTTGAGTTACTTTTGAGGATTTTAAGGAAAAATAAATCTAGTATCTCTCTGTACTTTAAGACTCTTCCAAGAGACATTGATAAGTTGTATGCTGCTGCTGCTGCCACTGAATTACTTTAATAAGGAATAGTATTTTCAGTAAAATTATGAGGGATCAAGAAAAGCTCAGATTTCAGAGTGGTTTCTCATTTGGAAAGTTTATAGAGTCAGTAGTTAGCATAGGAATTAGGACTTTTTTGTGCCATTCTGTCCATCCTCACGATTTGGAGGTTACTCATTTGTGTATGAGTATAAATAGATAAACATGAGTATATATAGATAAACATGCATGT
The DNA here is from genome assembly GCA_025331215.1 of Actenoides lindsayi. Taxonomy (NCBI): domain Eukaryota; kingdom Metazoa; phylum Chordata; class Aves; order Coraciiformes; family Alcedinidae; genus Actenoides; species Actenoides lindsayi. The sequence continues at coordinate 50,278 of WTSP01004331.1, read as the reverse complement.
ATATCTGTGTGTCTAATTTTTGTTTGGGTTTAACATCTTATTTAGACCAAACACTTAGGGCAATGAATTGCACAAATTACCTGTTCAATAATCATGAAATTGTTTTTTAAATGAAGTTTGGGGGTTGTTAGTTGTTTTGTGTCCATGCTTTTAAAAAGGAGAACAAAGATAATTTAGCTTTACTTTTTCATTCCCTGAAATAGTAATTACTCTGATATGTCAGTCTCGGTCTGTATCAGACTTACATCTCAGCTGCTGAAATGAAGGCATATTCTGAAGAAAAACAGAGCATCAAGATGAGTTTTCCTTCATGGGAATATGATGTAAGTCTTGCAGATATAGCTCATGCGGTTTGATACTGCCTCCCACTGTCTGCTCTGCCATCTGTCAGATGTGAGATGGCAGGATGGCACATGCATATGCTCCATGGCCCTGCAAGATAATAGGTAATTCACAGCATTATTTTAAACTGTGAATGAAGGTGTTAATGAGAAGAAGTCAGAATGTGAAGAGGGAAACAAGGCATTCTGTTGCCTTTCCCAGAATCCCACCTCAGATGGGTGGAATGAATTCCTCTGCAAAGTAGCATCTTTAAACTGAGACAGCTTAATCTTTCAGAGCTTTTGAGTAATCTTCAAATGATCAGCAAGAAAGCTTTGATGCTATATAAAAAACAGCAACAACAAAAAGACAGAAAAACCCCTCAACCATCCATCCATCCAACCAACCAAAGAAAACCTCAGTAAAACCTAGAAAAGAAAATGTGTGTATGGCACATGCGATGATTACCTGTGATGGAATTTGAACATAATAAAGACAGAAATTGGCGTAAAGAACAGATTTCGAATGTGATTCTGGAGTAGACCTTGCATTCTGAATAGCTACATTATAAGTAAACTCAGACTTGTAGGGTTTAGGTTTGGGGTTTTTTTCCTTAAACTGAGCTATATTATACACTTGTTCAAAGCATAGGAACCTTTCAGCTAATCGAATAAATGAAACATTCTTAAGCTATTCAGTTCAGTGCAAGTTCCAATGGAGTAATCTCTTGGCTTTGTTTGGATTCTGGGGTTTTTTGGTTTTTTTATTACTTCTCTCTGGTCCTGGAAATGCCCTGTACTAGCACGTTTGCTGAGCCAAATACTGGTTTTCTTGAAAAGGCTCTGTAAATGTTTCTGCTGCTGGTGATGCTGCCCTTTGCAAAGAAATTTCCTGTTCCTGGCAAATGAGCTTCCCTGCCCTGTTGTCTCTTACTTTGCCAGACTTAGGAAATGTATTCTCAGAGTTCCCTCTAAATACCTGCAAAAAGACCCCTCCAATCTGTTACAGCAAGGGAATACCAATAGCAGTGTGTAGGTTAACTCCTCCCAGTGCTTGGGGTACCCTTTCAGGACAGGGTATGTGTGCGCCTTCTGCTGAGCTGCACCTGATTGGCAGGATGTAGCTCCCTATGCGGCAGTCACCGTTTGCGTTCTGATTAAATGTTTACCAACAGATACTTTAAAATGTCCTAGTATTTTTATAAAGCACAAATGGTCTGTGTGTTTGAAAGCAGAAGTTACTTTATTAGGAATAGATTTCAGAAGAAATAGACTTGAAGAGAATTTCTTTATGGTGTCTAATACACTCAGTTATAATGAAGGGCTAGGACAGTGGACCACTGTAGTTTTATTTTGGCAGTTTTCTCATCGCTTCTGCAGTGTGTTCAAGCTGCTGGGACACAGAGGCATTTCTCTCAAAGGATCATTTTGAAGTAGTGGAGGCAGTTTGGGACCATGTACCGATTTGAATTGATCCCGATTTTCTTTTTTCATTCTGTACAAAAATAAGTTGAGACTGCTTGGTACTGGTTTGATAAGGAGTAAGCAAGAAAACAGAACAAGATAGTCTCTGTTGGATGCACAGTTAAATAGATTATGTTCTTCTGCTTGCTCAGCAATTTGGTTGTCTTCTACTAACATCTGGCCTGCCTAATACTCTGAATTACAAGAGGAACTGAGAAAGTAGTCTCTTTTCAGTACTGACAGCCAAAGTTGTCTTGCATATACAGATAAAGGCTTTCTCAGGTTTTCTTACTGGCATGTGCAGAAGCCTGTTCCTTTCCACCTTGCTCAGTAAAGTTTTAATCATTAACTCTTCAGGGCGTGAGAACAACCATTTGAATTACTAGCTAGTTGTTCCGTTCTTGTCCACAAAGAAGCCAGCTGGTTCTGCTAGCTGTCGTGACAGGTGGAGAATTTAGGATACTGCAGAGCTTTCAAATCTTTGCACCATTCTAGATAAGGTTACTCTTGAGAATGTGTTAAATTTATCCCAATAATCATGTAAAGTGGGTTGGTTTTTTTATTTTGTGGTTTGTTTTTGTGTCCCGTCCCCCCCCCCCCAAATGTGACTTACTTTGCGTTAGTGATTATACACTGTGTATAAACTGATATAATCAGAAATAATCACATTCTATGTTTTGATTTAAAAAAAACCCCTGAAGCTACATGCATTTAGTGTTGAGGTTGTTTAGCCTAGAATAGGACATTGTAAAAAGGTTTTCCATCCATGTGACAGGGAATGGGTGTTTTGTCTTTATTTTAGGGACTTTGAAACTCTCCTCATGTTAAAGGGATTTCTGAGGAGTGCTATTTTGTTTCATACACAGTATGAATGTGCATCTAGGCAAGCACTTGGAAGCATAAAAATAATGTATTTGTGTATGTAGCAACAAGCTGAAAAGCAGTTCATCTTTGTAGTCTGCTCCACTTCCACAAGGATGATAAATGATTTTCAGGGGTTTGAGAATTCAGATGAAGTGAAAGATTAAAGGGTTAGGAAATGCAGTTCTCCTCCCTCAATGGTGATGTCAGGTGGATGGACATGGTTGAAGAGGAATACCACTAAGAGGGAGAGGGAGGCATTTGGTTTTGAAGTGTTTCCGTGTGTGTGTACCCCCAGGGGGAAATGAAACTGATAATAGTTTAGAGAAGAACAGTTGCGGGTGATCTTTGTTTGGCATCTCTGCTCCTGACTTCCACTTCTGCAGATTGTTGGGAGGCCTTGTAAAACAGATACATAAATGTTTGTGTAAACATTACGTATACATTTGCTTGGGCTTTTAAAATGTGTGTGTATAAATAGATCAGAGCAATATTCTTATAAAACACGTCCTGACAGTAGGTTAGTACTTTAAAGAGTGCTGTGTGGAAAAGCATTCTCCAGGTTAAAAATCTGTAAAGAATAATGGATGTACCTCATTGCTTATACTACTGGTTTATATGGCTTGTGTTTTTGCAAATATTAATGAAAATAGCTCACGTAAAGAATTCTCAGATAAAACTATCTTTACATCTTTTCTTAATCATTCACTTGCTTCGAAGTTCTTAAAGGCAGATGTGATTTCAGTTTGCAGTTAATATGTTTCGAACGTTACCACCATCTTCCAATCCAACGGGAGCAGAATTTGATCCAGAGGAAGACGAACCAACCCTGGAAGCTGCGTGGCCTCATCTACAGGTATTTCATGAAGACCAGGATGTCGCCGTCTAACAGAAATTTGACATTACAGTCATTGTTTATTGGCTCAAAGTTGTTTAGGCTATGTGTTTATTAAGTCAATTATGCTTCTCTTCAATATTTAAAATATATTTCCTGAATTTAAACTGATAATCTTTAAAAAAACAGTCAGTATAGTACAGGTTAAAGGCTTATTGTTTCTTGCGGTACAGATGTACCGGCTGTGATTTTTAGATGAGCTTCCGTTTGTCGCTCTGAGTGCTTTGATCTGACTCTGGCATAGCTCTACCTTTCAGAGCTGCCGTGACAAACAGAGGAGAACAGAGAATTTTCAAAACACGTACCGCTGGGCGTGATGAATATTAGATCACTGTATGTCATTTGAGTAAAATCCACTGATGGATCGTAGCAGAATTTCAATGCAGTTGAAAGAACCTTAAGTTCTTGTACTTTGACTGGAGAGCGAGGGCAAAACTTTTACTGCGTGGTGTAGAAAGAAATACAAAAACAGAGTGCAATTCTGAGGAACTGATCAGTAATTTTGGTAATGTGCTGCTTATAAAATGATTCCCTGTTTAAAAGACTAATACTACTTTTTGTTGTTTTTTCTTTTCAGCTTGTTTATGAATTTTTCTTAAGGTTTTTAGAATCTCCAGATTTTCAACCTAATATAGCTAAGAAATATATTGATCAGAAGTTTGTATTACAGGTGAGGTCAAAATTTTTAATTCAAGCTCTAGATTATTTTTACAACGCATTAGACAAGTAAAGTGCATCTCTTCTTTTCCCTCTTTGCAGCTTTTAGAGCTCTTTGACAGTGAAGATCCTCGTGAAAGAGACTTTCTTAAAACAACTCTTCACAGAATATATGGGAAATTCTTAGGCCTAAGAGCTTACATCCGGAAACAAATTAATAATATATTTTATAGGTATGTCAGTATCTTTGTATTGTGGTGCATATGATCAAGTATACAATGAAAAATACTCCCAAGACACTGCTAGCAATTTTTTTTTAATTCTTAGTTTATACCAAATATTGATACATCCAACAATAATTAATACACACAGGGAGATTTAAATTAGTGTAGTCTTGCACACAGTATAAAATCTGAGTTACTCCGTGATTCAGTGGGTGGTTTGTTATCTTTGAGCTTTTTCTTATTGGGCAGTAGTATTTGTATTACAGCAGTGCCTTAATAAAATGAAGTTCTTCATAACACAGAATTTGTGCTCAAATCAAATGCCTGAGATCTGGAATTCTCTTGAAGGAGCATATTACTGCCTTTTGTTTCCTCAGAACTGACAGGTACCATCTAGGGTTCACGAATTTATTTTTTTTTTAATTGGCACAGAATGAACTGTAGTAGTATCCCCAGTGGAAAAAAAAAAAAAGTAAAGATGAAAAATTAACCCACTGTATTACCAAAGGTCTTTTAGAAGTGTGTTTTTACTGCCATCATGTCAAGTGTGAATGCAAGATTATGGTGCCTTTTTTTTTTAAGTATTTTAGTTTTGATATGCTTCTCTCTTCTACAGATAATTATGTTGTATATCAATTTTGCACTCCTTCTGTCATGCTTCCCTTTTTCTCTGTCACTGGTGATTTCCTCCCAGAGCGAATGTGTGATGTTACCCCTTTAAGAAAATAGCAAAAAAGCTGCCACATACTTGGTGCCATCTCATGAATGGCACCCAGCAGTAGCAGCTGTAGAGGGAGCTTATCTTCCCTGTCTATGCTAACAAGTAAGCCTTTAGAAGAGATACAGAGGGGCTACTTTAAAACAATTTGTAAACCTTCACTGTCTTGCAGATAACTACTTTTTCCTTAGGACACACTGGCTCTTGCTGTATCCATTCAAGACTACAGGTGTATCTTTCAAACTAAGATGTAATTCCATCCCCCCCATAAGCATTTTGGAATTAATTTAATAAAATCTGATTTTTTTGTAAAATATCTGACCCAGATGGTACAACAGCATCACAGAGCATTGTAATCTGCTTCTGAACAGGTTTTTTTATTTGCCACTTCCTGCACTTCGCTGCTCTTTATCCCCAAAAGTAAAGTCTTCAAACACAGATAGTTCTGGTGCAAGGCATTTGAGAGACTAAGAAACATTCTGGTCATTAGATCAACTTTGTAATAGTTCATATAATAATACATTTTCAATCTGCAATGTATATGGAAGATTACATAATTTGAAGTGTAGAGACTGCCTCTGTCTGTTAAGTTGTAGTAAGGAAAAAAAACCTAAACGGGAAACCTTACTTAGTTGTGTAATATTTAGGAGCTACAAGTTGAGGGTTTGAGTCCCGAGTGTAAACTAGTGTTCCTGGATAGGAGTACCAGGGGTGAAAATTTTCTCAGCTTTTGTCTTGAATTAGTGAATTGTGAACGATAAGCTCTTAAAGAACGTATAGAATTTTTCAAAATATTTTCTTTTCTTATAGATTCTCCTGCAGGTTGTCTGTTTGTTACTGTGCTTACCTAATAAATGTGTGGTCTTTATTTGTCTTTTAGTCACTGACCTGAATTGCATGAATTCTGTCCTGATAACGCATTAATCTTTTTTTTCTAATGTAAAAATCTTAATTTTTTAAAAAATTATTAAACCTTTATGTTCCTGTTAATTCAGTCCAGAGCTTTTGTTATCATTGTTTTTAGTTTCACTTGGAATTGTTGTCCTGAATTATATGGAAAGGTTCTTTAAGGAGAAAAAACAGTTGCACCAAATATTCTGGATTGAAAGTAGCTGTTAGTATGTCAGTCTGTGATACATTTTCAAATTTAAAAAAATGTATTTTAGAATGAGTGGAATTATTTTCTCATAAGTGTAAATTTTTATAACTATTAGCAAAATGTCTGAAGTCATGCATAGAACTTTCTCCATGAATTTGTACTTGGGCAATTCAGAAGAAGGATGTAAAGGTGATTTCCGAGTAAATAACAGTGCTCTCTCAAAAGAACATTCAGGAAAATTTGACTTCCCCTGTTTATTACAGAGCCTTTTGTATGCACAGAAGTCTGTAATGCCAGAGAGCTTTTTAGATCTGTTATTATTAACTTTTTGAACACCTTGTGTTGCATGTGCTATAGAAGGTCGAATCGTGGCATTTGATTATGCCAGATGCTCTTGTGTTGTTTTAATATTTAAAGTGTTGTTTGTTGTGTTCAGTTTTGCATTATTAAAATGACACAGAATGAGTACTGGAAAAAGCTCACATGCACGATGCTGTGTTAAATGTGAGAGAAAAGAGCAAGTGTGAAGGTTGAAAGCAGCTTGATGCTTTTTACTGAGTGACTGAAACCTGGGAGGTCAAGGCTACCTATAATGTTAGGTGGGGATCTTGGTGCTAGATTTGTATCTCTTCAGCAGTAACTGAGTAAAACTTTTGATTTATTTAGGTTTATTTATGAAACAGAACATCACAATGGCATAGCAGAATTACTGGAAATACTGGGAAGGTAAGTTGTAGGCTTTGTTTAATTAGATTTGTTTGGTCTTTGGAGTAGACTTTAAAATTCAAGTGGGGGGTTGTAGATTGCTTTGAGACAAGATTAAAATAGCTTCAGATTGTATGTCAAAGCTGTAATAAAGAATAAGTTCTGTATAAGATGGCAGAAACAGCAAAAACTTGAACCTTGTGGCAACATTTTGGGATGTGACAATTTTTTAAATCTTGTTTTTTAAGTATTGTTTTCTAGGTCAGGATCCTTTTAATTAGTTGTAAAGCAGCTACAAATAATGAGTTTAAATTCATTAACAAATTGTTCTAATGTCACTTTTGTAAACAAAGGAAGCACAGGTTATGAAATATGAAACTTCAGAAGCTTTTTTTTGTAAATCCCATTGTTCTGCAAGCTTTAGTGATGCATCTGAAAGCCCTTGAAACCAAAGTTTTACAGCTTACAGCTGATAACCTCATTAAAACTAGCAGGTTTTTTATCAACTGATTAATCCATGTGCAAACTTCAGTGGGGTTTTTATATGTTAATACACTTATAAAAGGTTTGTTGGTTTTACTTTATGGTGTTTCCATATCTTTGCATGTAAAAATACAGGTCAGTGAGAGCAAGTTGCTCAGGTTTGTATCTGGTTGGGCTTTGAATATCTCCAATAGTGGAGAAGCCACAACCTTTTTGGGCAACAGATTCCCCTTTTTGACCATACTCACAATAAAAAAGTCTTTTCTTACATTTGAATGAAATTTCCTGTGCTTCAATTTATGATCATTGCTTCCTGCCCTTTCACTGGGTACCACTGAGAAAAGTCTGACTCTGTCATCTTCATGCCATCGCTTCGGGCATTTGTACACACGAGTAAGATCCCCTGAACCTCTTCTCCAGGCTAAACAGCTTCCTCAACTTTTCTTTGTATGTCAGATGCTTCAGCCCCTTCATTATCTTCATGGCATTTTACTCAACTCCCTCCAATATGTCTACATCCTTCTTGTCCTGAGGAGCCCAGAACTGGATCCAGCACTTCAGATTTATCTTACCGGGGCTGAGCCAGAGGTGCAAGATCACCTCTCTCAACCTGCTGGCAATGCTGTTCATAATGCAGCCCACCTTTTTCATTCTTTGTTTTGATAAACTTATCAAGCTTTAAGTGTTAAAAATTTGAAAGCAAAGTTGTTGGGATTTTTTTGTCCCACCAGGCTTCCAAATCAAAAATTTCTAGTAGCTAACTGAGGCTTCTGAGCTGTAACTGTTTCCTGTTGGTTATTCTTCCAGTCCATTAAGGAGTTTAACACAGCATGTTGCTGACATAGAGCTGCTTATGAATAGCAGTTTTCAGTTGAGTTCCCAGGTTTTCATTTGTCAGAAGTAAAGGGTAATTGAATTGCATGCTGAATTTCATTCTTTTCCTTTGCAAAGTGCTATAGAATACTGGCCAAATGAACACCTTCAGTAGGAACTGCTAGTGTAGTTATGTTTTTTCTAATAATTATCTTGTGATTGGATTGCAGAATTTCTTCACAATCAAGGACAAACTTGCTTTACAATTGTGCTCCTCTTTTGTGGTTAAAAATCCTTAAAACATCTTGGGGAAACTGTTTGGTTTTGGGGTTTTTTTTTTAATCAAGTTAACATATATTTGTCAGGTATGTGGAAGTTGTGGCAAGAACACCATAGAAATGTTAGTGTAGAAGTAGAGTTTTGATACTATGCACTGGGAGACTTCAGGAGGAATAACCTATCCTCAAAATAGTTTTTCAGTCATTATTAGTGAAAATTATTAAACATGTGCAGCAAGGGTAAGCAGGTGTTATTTAGCAAGTTTTAATTCTGGGACATCATTTAATGTCTGCGATGTGAAATATGTGTAACTTTGAATATTTTTTTAATGTGGGTTGTTTGGGGTTTTTTTAAGATAAGTTTGGCAGGTTCCTTTTACCTGGCTGCATTCTGTCCTTGTTAGTGAAAAGCATTAGAATGACTAAAAAAGGATTTAAAATAGTAAATGGGAAATAGGATTTTGGACGTTTTAATCGATGTTAATGAGTTAACAGTTAGTGAACACAAAACACTGGTCCAGTAGTGCAGTTTTAGGTAAAGGTGCCATTGATCCAGTACTGAGCCACATTCACGCTCAGGTGTGACTGAGATATGTGTTGAGAATGCTCTTTGGTTGTATAGGATCTTGCAGAAATAGAAGTCGTCATGTTTTGACTTGTCTGCTGTCCTGGATTGATCTCTTCTACATCCAGTCTCTGGTTTGTTCTTTAATTCCATAAAGAGGCTGGGAGAAATATGTGTTCAAGGCTTGGAAGACAGTGAAAGCTGGAATCTGAAGTGTAGCTATAGTCTTATAAGTTGCTTGGATGTAGAATTTGGGGCCTGTGAAAGACGTTGGTGAGGAAGGAGGAGAGGTTGATTTGACTAGTCTATTAATGTGCAATCTTTAGAGAAATGGATCAAAATTTAAATGGTCTCTGGTGCATGCTTTATTTGAAAAATTGTCTGTTGCATAGTGTTCACCAGGAGACTAAAAAAACCCAAAACAAATGTGCTGAAAGCAAGGATTTTGGTATATCCTGTACAGTAGTTCAGACTTTGTGTAAGTACTGATTTTTATTTACGTTTCTTTCCCTGGCAGCATAATTAATGGATTTGCCTTACCATTAAAAGAAGAGCACAAAATATTCCTATTGAAGGTTTTGTTACCATTGCACAAAGTGAAATCACTCAGTGTCTACCATCCACAGGTAAGTTTTGTTTGGTACTCCAAGTTTTAAGTACCATTTCTTCAAATAAAATTACTAACAACTTGTATTTTTAAGAACACCATTTATATAACTGTAATTCTCTAGCAATTAGAGATTGTTATAAGCATTTGCTTTGGAACTTGCCTACTGGGGCTCACATCAGTTCCTGTTGAAGTAGTGGGCTAGAGTCAATCAGACCTTTCTTACAATCTCAACTAGTGCAGACATCTGTGATAGCCACCTTTTCTTCTACCTGCCTGGGATGTATTGGTCTTTATCTATTCCCCTTAATTTATCAACTGATTTTCCAAAACCTTCAAGTGATTTGCATTCCTCATTATTACTAGTAAAAAGAAGATAGTGACATAGAGATGCCTCTCTTACATATCCTACTGAATGAAATAGGAAAGTGCTTTAAGTGAGGTTAATGTGTGAAACACCGGAGTAAAACCACAAAAATTCACACTGAAACAGTGGCAGGTATTCAGTAGGATTTGCTGCCAAATCCAGATATACATTAAGAAATCTAATACCTATATTCAATTCAAATTGACTTCAGAGTAGTGGAGAACACTAGATGTAATAATCTTTGTACGTTCCTCAAATTACCTAGGGACATTCTTGGTAGCAATCATCAAAAGCAGGAAAGGAATTGTCCTCATCATCTGAACTTCCATAAATGGAGAGCCATTAGAAGAATGGTTAAACAGTTCATGAGGTATGCAGTCATCCTCCCATTTACTTTGGGACTATAGGCCTGTTGAGTGAAAGGGATGTAGTAGTTCCCTGTTTAGTCACAGATAGTCTCATTATCAAAACTGAGGTTGCTAAATACTGGAATTCAGCCCCAGCTTGCATTAGCTTTACATTGGTGTCCATAGTTATCATTAATTCTTGTAAATCTCTCTATATTTTCTATATATAACTGTTCAATGAGTTTTTAATTAACCTATGTTATGAAATAGAAAATACCTATTAAATCAGCATGGTTCACTAACATGTTAGTGAGTTGAAAGCACCAGACTGATTTGTAAGTCCTGTGTTTGAAAAGATGAAATGTGCTGAAATGCAAAGTACTAGGTCTAAAAGTAAAACATTAAATTATGTGTTTGTCTATATTATAACCCAGAAAAAGGTGAGGACAGACTTGGGAAGGTTGGGAAAAATTGATGAAGCCTATTTATGCTTTTGTTGTTTTAAATAACTTCTGTAAAATTACAGAAAAACTGTTGTGTTTTTATTTGAATTCAGTCGTTTTCTCCACTTACACTAGTGATTTCAAAGTGTGTTCAGTTTCACAGTAAGCATTACTAAAAATCTTTTTCTTTTCCTGTAGCTGGCATACTGTGTAGTTCAATTTTTAGAAAAGGACAGCACGCTTACGGAACCAGTAAGTTTGTCTTGCTATTATTACATATTTTTAAATATTAATACCCCTTTCTTCTTTAGATTGTTTAAGGGGGTTTGGGGAAGAAAATATTAATACCTAATTGTTTTTAATTAGGAAGAGTCAAATATTTGATCTATCAAATTCATTTTTTCCAACAATTGTTTGTAACATCCACAATGAATTAAAACACCATTAAAAGCACATACCTCTTACAAACAGACCAGAGTTTATTCTACTGATCTTGTTCTGGCTGACTGGGTATGAGATGGTTGTTCCAGAAGCAGTTTAGTCAGAAATTAGCTTGCATGAACTGTGCTTTGTTGAGAGACTGATGTTGTGATGGAACACAGTTTTCTGGCACAAGGAGCTACCTACTGATGTGAGGCTTTTGAGTCAGATCTTGTTCATGTCTACCTAGTTTGGACCATAGACAAAACCAGACTTTGGTCTGGCTGCACATAATTGCATAGATGAATGCTTTTAATTGTCCTCGATAGTATATAGTCTTGTGCTTCACTGTACCCAGTATTAAGTAGGTAGGAACTAATAAGTTTAAGCACTAAGTAGCAATCAGTAAAATCATGCTACTAACAAAAGTGCGTATTATTAGATTATAACCATTTCCCTTGTAAAATGGAAACTAGGATTCTTGAAACTGAGTATGCAGCTGAGCACGAACTCTCTTCTACTTGGAGCTTTCAGTATTTCTTAAGATATCAAATCTCAGACCTTGTGGTCATTTGTGCTGTATCAGAGCTTGAAATCTCAAGATAGTGTCTTGAGATGTCTTGATGTCTTTCTTCCAGACATCAGCTAGAATGTTACATATTTCCTAGTACAAATCTGAACAGATACACGTCCAAGTCTGTTTCCCTTTTTGATTCCAAATAAATACATGATTACAGTTTCTTTAAAGACTTAGAACGTGCAAAGTACTAAGTTCCCCTTCAAAAATTCTGGTCATTAAACAATCAAACACTTTTCCCCTTATAATTGTCATGTGAGACTTTTTGGCATCATATTTTAAAAAACCTGTATAAATTTTCCAAGGCTTCATTGAGGACATAGTGTCTGCTTTTTTGATGAAGTAATACATACATGAAAGATGCATAGATTTCTCACTGAGTTGTCTTATCAGTGATGTTATTAAATATTGCTTCTGTATATTCTGTATTGCTTCTGTAAATATTTACTGCTGTAAAAATGTCTTCCATTTCAGAAAACAAAATAACAGACACTTTTTTTTCCTAAATGAGATTTCCTAAATTAGAATCCGAAAGGATTGCTTGAGAGAAAGGCTAATCGATTGTTGCAACTTTTAAACTATATAGAAAGACAAATGTGAACTTTATTTTAAAAGAGATTTTTCAAGAATTCTGCACTATTTGGGGTTGGTTTGGGTTTTTTTCTCCAGTTCTACATCTAGGTCTAGACAGCCCATCAGATACAGTCTTGCTCTTTATGGGTTTTTAGTCTTTACCCATAAAACAGAAGCATTTATAAACTTCTGTGTTCAAGGTTGTAGATATTTCTCACCAAAAATATCTCAATTTAAACATGAGTGCTCTGCCAGTCATTTTAAAGTATTTAACATGTTTTAAATATCCTTTGAAGGAAAATGTCTTCCCGTTTGAATATTGTTGGGCACCAAATTGCCACAGATGAAAAACAGGGTTTTTTTTGGGGGGGAGGGAGAAAAGAAATCAAAATCTTACACTTTGGCTTGAAAAGTGGTGTCTTTGGGGAAAAAAGTAATCATCCTCCCATATCAAAACCATTTGTGTCTACTCTCATTTTCCTTACATCAGAAATTGCTAATAGCACAAGATTTGTTATTCATTCAATATAACTTTATGTACATAATTTTTAAAGATTCTTGAATAAAGTTACGATGAAATTGGTAACTCCACTAATAAATACAGCATCTAAATATATCACTACAGATACCACTTTCCAGGCTTAAATTATTCTACTTCTGCTCAGTAGATGAGAGAGTTTGTTTTTCAATTAGACTTCAGAAACATTTCCCACAGATGTATAGACTCTTTCAGAAGAGTTTTGAGCCATCTGGCAGACAGCTTCATTTTGTGTCACATTTTTATGGATCCTTTAGTAGTTCCTCCCTTCCTCTCCTCCCCCCCTTCTCCCTTTCTCCCACCTATATTTTGAGTGTTAATGGTTTGCTAGGCAAAACTGTTTCAGCAAGCTGGGCAAATAATTTAATAGTCATGGAGAAAGTTAAGACTATGGTAATATAATCAATTAAATAAACCCCAACATTTAAGAGCAACATGCCTAGAGCTGTCATTCACCTGTCAACTTGGGTATTTATAGTAAATCTCTTCTTGAAAATCTAATGATGGAACTTAATTTTTTTGAGCTCTAGAAAGAAATTAAGAGATGGAAAGCTGCAATATCTTAAGTGGCAGATAATTTTCCCCGCAGTATAGTAGTAAACTTGCACGTTGATCATATTAATTTAGATGTCAAGTTACTTTCTATAGTCTTCTGACTATTATTTTTAAACATATCTTTTAAGTGTATGTCTTTGTTTTCTGAGTAAGTGTTTGTAGACACTGAACTGTATCTGATCGCTGCTGTCACATGGGACAAGAAATATGAGTTTTGTGTTCTGTTTGAAATATCAGACTTCTTAATGAGGTATAATTTAGTGCAAGGTAAAGTCAAATTGTCTTGAAAATTATGTGCACTTTGTCTCTACAGGTTGTAATGGCACTGCTGAAATACTGGCCAAAGACTCACAGTCCAAAAGAAGTCATGTTTTTAAACGAACTAGAAGAAATTTTAGATGTTATTGAACCATCTGAATTTGTAAAAGTTATGGAGCCTCTTTTCAGACAGCTAGCCAAGTGCGTGTCCAGTCCACACTTTCAGGTCTGTACTTACTGAACATACAATATGATGATTTTCATAAAGCAGATTTGTTAATGGTATTACCTGCTATTCTTCACCATAATGAATTTTGTTTGTTGAAAAAAGAGTTTTCAGTTCTGTGTCAAATTTTAGGGATCCAAATATTAGCTTAATTGTTTCTTTTGAAGAGTGCAGTATGTGCAGTCATAACTGGGTGATACACTTCAGTGGTTACGCTTAACATAGAAGCTTAAAAGCTTGTTCTCAGGAGTACCTGAATCCGTTCAGTACATAGTGTTTGCATTTCACTGCTTCTGATAGGATTCTACAAACGTTTTTTCACTTGAATTTCAGAGTTGATAGGTTATAGTTTGAATCATGCCTCTGTCAAGGAAAAAGCACTTTTTCTATCTCTCTTTTTTCATCAACTCCATGACTGCCATTTGTACTAGAAAAAATCTAAATCGAAATTGCAGCTTCTGTTACTTTTCCCTTCTATTTTCCAAAAGTTTCAATTGTGCTCTTTTTGAGATTGGCTGAAAAGTGTTCCTTTTTTTTCATGTTGTCTTAGGTTGCAGAGCGAGCGTTATACTACTGGAATAATGAATATATTATGAGTTTAATTAGTGATAATGCAGCAAAGATTTTACCCATCATGTTTCCATCCTTGTACCGGAATTCAAAGACGCATTGGAACAAGTAAGAAACATTTGTATAAATAAAGTGCTGTTAACTTCACTTATGTCTAGTTTTAGGCTTAAAAGTGGTTCAGAACATTGAGTTGCTAGTTTTAACAGTGTGTTGAGCAGTTTATTCTATGACAATAAAGTTCCTGGGTAAGGAGGAGACTACTGCTGTCAGAATTTTTCAGAAATATTAAGAATTGAAGAAAACAGCTTTTCCTTTTTTCATTAAACAGGAAACTGTTTCAGTGCATCTAATTTGTGATGTGTTTCTATTAATATGAAGTAAATTTGGCATTAATCTGTAGGTCAGATACTTCTAAAGACTAACTGATTTCTGATCTCCAAGGTCTCTGTTGATTTGCATTTCTTCTGCATTCTAGTGGAATATGTTGTAGATTAGAATTTTTTTCCTCTTTTTTTTCTTCTCCCCCCCCCCCCCCCTTTTTTTTCTTATTGTGTTGTTTTCTTTGTTCCCTCCACTGTTTTACTTTTGTTTCCCCAAAAAAAGGTTTGTTACCTTGCAAAACA